>JASANE010029658.1:0-11014 GCA_030248225.1 Trileptium ribeirensis
CCGAATACAATTATATATGCGGTTATCTGGGATCCAGCGTACACATCTCGCGGCTTTTCATTGGTTTTGAGTAGGTTTAGAGTCAATGAACCCGATTTCCAGAAAATAGTCGGTCTTCAATAGTTGGGTCGGTCTATATTAAGATTGTCCAGTATGTTGAATACAATCATTTGGTTATCTAGGCACCAATACAAATACTTGATGCGCTGTCAGTTGTTTTTGATATGTTGAGGGTCGATAAAGCTTCAAGTTTTTCAACTGATTCAGGATTTCCTGAAGTTTTAAGTTGGGACATAGATCAAACACCGCCCATTACAGGTGACTGCACTAAATCTAATATAAAAATGAAACTATGATCCCTCCGTTTACACAACGCATGCTAAATACTTGTCATTGCTTTTAAATTCATAGATTTATTATGGTTGTTCGTGGAAGTGGACGATTACAGAGCAAAACTAGTCCAGCAACACCTTCAGCAGACAAATTAGTTTATGAAGATCCAGATTGGGTGGTAGCAAAAGATGCTGGGCATATGGGCATGGGAGTATTCGCAACAAGAGATATACTGCCTCATGAGCTAGTTGTTGCCTATCGAGGCGAAATTCTTCTCCACGACGATGCTATCAAAAGAGAAGCTTCCTATAATTCAGATGACAGTGGTAGTACTGCGGGTTACATGTTCTTGTATGAGCACTGCGGTACGAAATTCTGCATAGATGCTACAATTGATGATGGAACGCTCGGTCGATTAGTTAATCACATGGATGACGCTGATGCCAATCTAAGGCCAAAAGTTTACGTTGTCGCATGTACTCCACGCATAATATTCGTTGCGAAAAAACTAATCCGTAAAGGTGACCAGATTTTTTATGATTACGGAGAAAGACGGATGGAAGTGTTGAAAATTTGTCCATGGCTCGTTAAAAAGCGGGCGGCGAACGGCACACTGTCACTTAACGTCCGCCATCAAGATCAAGGTACGATCGAACGGCAAATCCAAGTTGTTGTGAACGCAATGTCAGAGACAGCAAAGCGAAAACGTCTGAGAACTACTAAAGACCGGAGAATTAAAAATTAAAAGGAAAAAATAAACTTTAATAATTATAAAGGGAAAAGGACAAATTAAAAGTATAAAAGAATTTTTCAGGCTGGGATTTTTAGACTGTGTGATGCTTTTATCGTCAGTATTTTTGTAATGAAAAGCGGGGCCTCGGGGGTGCGGGCTCGGGGTGATGCGGGACCTTCGGGAGAGTGCGGAGTCTCAGGGGCGGTCCCTCAGGGGGGATGCGGGGGCCTCTGGGAAGGTAGTGCGAGACATCTGGGGAGGGGGTGCGAGGCCTCTAAGGGGGTGCTTGGCTTCTGGGATCAGGGTGCCAAGACTCTAGCGCGAAGTATGTGGGGCCTCGACATTACTCAAAGTAAAACCCAGGATTCGCCGCTGAATGGGACCTAACACATGGCTCCTTCGGAGGAATCTCTAGGCAGGGCACATAGCATAGATTAAACGCCCATTTAAGAACATGGAGTGTCATGCATTATATATGTAATTGTCGTATATTCGACAAATCATTTATTTTTGTTTGGGTTAGGTCACAGTGACATAACAATCCTGGACAAATGCAAGCGGAATTCACTCGGAGCATGAACCGACATAACTTCGGGTGAACCTCGAGTGGCGTGTGAGCGAGTGGCGTTCGTGAGCGAGAGTAAACTGTCGAGAAAATTGCGCCTGGTTTACAGTTAAAATATTTAGTGGAACATAAATTTTGAGGTATCGTTTGTTGCTCTATTATGAATTGTAGCTGATTGACGATTCAGTTGAAATAAAATAATATTGTAATGTCGTATAAATATGAAGTTTAGTGTGCACAATTTATTTTCAAAAAAACAGTACGTTATGTTTCTATTTATAATTTATAATTTTAATTACATATTTGCTTATAGATCATCCGCCTTAAAACTGAAAGGGGATAAAAACTTCATCGAAATTGTATGTGTTCTACATCGAACTCATAAATTTGAAAATCTGGTTGTGCTCTAAAATATGTTGCACCGAGTAATTTTATTGGTATCTATCGTATAATAAACTGCCAAGTAATATGAAAATTTGTAGCTGGTAATAAATAGCACGCATCCATTAATTTTCTAAGTGCAATCAAGACCTTGGAACATTTAATTTTCAGTGTTAAATTTTATGCCCTCTTCAGTTTTAAAGTGGGGGATTAAGAAAAACTAAGTCCATGCGCTCACAATTAACAAATTATTCGTTTTCTATATCGAAAAATTTATTCAATCTGCTATTACATAGGGCACAAGGTGCAAACTGAAATATTTTATTCAATGACATTTCCATTCAGTGCCTCCGAATATCTTTTATACGATTTATTGATTTAAATTTTAACAGCTTAGAAGTGACATCATCAGCTTCATGTTCCGTTATAAACGTTAAAATTAACTAAGCTGAAATCATTTTGACTTATTTTACATAGAGGCAAAAATCATAACATAACAAAACATAGGTTAGTGGTTTTTTCAATTACACATATTGCGCACCACATTTGAAATCCGTTTTATTCCGAAACACAACAAAAATAGCGCCACAGGGTCGGAACACATAATCGGTGTGCCTCCCCCGGACGACCTCAACGACACCACCCCACTCCCGCCGGAACGCCCCCTCGGGGGCCGAAGGCCAGCCCTGATGACCAAACTTCCCCGTTGGACTCTACTAGCAAAGCCACAGTTGGCAGTGCTTTACCAAAGCCACAACGTGTCGTTGCTGCACCAAAGCCACGACGGCATGTGGATGTGTAGCGCCATTGCCACGAAAACGTGGCAGTACAATGACATTGGCACACCACGCTGTGTCATTTCTACTGTTTAGGTCACAAGACGCGTGGAATTGCATATGTATTGCCACGTTTTCGTGGCAGAGATAAAGAATTGCCTCAATCACAATTTTTAATTCGTGGCAAAGCTGTTGCATTTGTGACACGGTGTGCAGTCGCTGCACGCAACTTAATGTGAAGGCGGCATAGTTTTGATGAAGTCAGGATTTAAGCAACTTGGGATGTGACTGATAAAGTTGTCCTGTTTTTATTGCAGTTGAACAACCTTCGAATGCCGGTCGACCTAATTTTGACATTTTGAAAAATCATTTGGTGGGCATTACTAATAGCAGATGATTCGTTTTATAAATCATTTTTGTCACTGTATGTGTTTTGTTTCAGCAGACTCAAGCGATTCCTCGTCACCGACGGACTTCAAATGATCCTAGTCGAGCCGGATTCGAAGATGATGGGATGGGGAATTGTACGCTTTGTTGGGTTTCTTCAGGTAAGTATTAACTTTGTGAGTTAAATTTGAGGATTTCGATGCTAATTTTGAGCCACTGGCCTATAGAGATTATGTAGTTCCAATATATTTTGTACAAGAAGAAATCGTTTATCAGTCTCTCTATCCGCTCTTCCCAAATTCATTGGGTTTCAAAAACCTATTTGTGATCTCCCATTGTTGCGACTAGCCGCATGGTTTTCTAAAGTTGGTACAGGCATTCGATCCAATAGTTCCATCGTGAGACACTAGTTAACAACGGCTCCATCAAAAAATGATAAATTACGGCTTGATGTCTGGATTTACCTGTTGTAATGGATGTTTTTGATGTGATGGTGCGATCCTAGATGTCCAAGAGGGTAGATGGTCTCGGGGGGCAGTATGGCAGGGTTGGGTGCGTATGTCGAAATTTTTAAGGCGTCACAAATTTCGCCAAGTTTGCTAAATTTTTGTCTATTTTACCAGTTGTTGTTAAAAGTTCTCCATTTTTGCCAAATTCTGCCGATTTCCCCGCAATTTTCCCTCGTAAACCTATACTTGCGTTCTTTCGGAATGATCGTCGTCGTTTTGCGCGTGGTACTTTGGTGCTCCTCAAGGGAGGATAAGTGCTTTGAAAATACAGGAGTCATTGCTACTGTTGAGAGACACTGGTTGCCGTTGAGTTGTTCATGGCCTGTTAAGTGCCAGTGAATATATCGGTGAGAGACGGTTGGCAGTGGCTAACTTCTTGTGGCTCAACACTTGCACATTAATCTTTTTTAACAAGGGGTAATAACTTCCCTAGTCATGTGCTGACGAGCACAGCAATGATGCTGTGTAATTTACGTTATCCACGAGTGACGGCATTTGTGATACCTACGTTACATGGTCTACGCAACCGCGAAAGCCTGTCATTGTTGTTAAACGAGCGGGCCGTTTCAGACACTGTTCGGTATGTTTTTGTTCAGAAGACTATGTTGTCGAACGTGAAAATCTACAACATTCGTATCATGTTAGAAGCCAAAACCTGATCGTTTATTTCAGTCGATAAACCACCCATTATTGAGTTATAAATGGTTTTTATCTGTAGATCAGATATTGTAAAATTTTTTGCAGAAGATTTAGTAAATCTGAAAAGCGATAAGCTGTAAATAGCAGATTTCCTGACGTAGGAAACGTACCATGAACAAAAATTTTTGTTCACTGTTGCATTTTCTCAGTCGCTAAAATTTGTCGCTCAGTACAAAATATGTCGCTCTTGGATTTTATTTTGTAACAAGTAGGAAATAATGGAGCCGTGGTAGAATTTATTGTTGAACATTTTGAGCGGGAAGGTTGTAGTCACACTTACAGAATGTATATTGGGTAGAATTTATTGTTGAACATTCTGAGCGGGAAGGTTGTAGTCACACTTACAGAATGTATATTGGGTAGAATTTATTGTTGAACATTTTGAGCGGGAAGGTTGTAGTCACACTTACAGAATGTATATTGGGTAGAATTTATTGTTGAACATTTTGAGCGGGAAGGTTGTAGTCACACTTACAGAATGTATATTGGGTAGAATTTATTGTTGAACATTTTGAGCGGGAAGGTTGTAGTCACACTTACAGAATGTATATTGGGTAGAATTTATTGTTGAACATTTTGAGCGGGAAGGTTGTAGTCACACTTACAGAATGTATATTGGGTAGAATTTATTGTTGAACATTTTGAGCGGGAAGGTTGTAGTCACACTTACAGAATGTATATTGGGTAGAATTTATTGTTGAACATTTTGAGCGGGAAGGTTGTAGTCACACTTACAGAATGTATATTGGGTAGAATTTATTGTTGAACATTTTGAGCGGGAAGGTTGTAGTCACACTTACAGAATGTATATTGGGTAGAATTTATTGTTGAACATTTTGAGCGGGAAGGTTGTAGTCACACTTACAGAATGTATATTGTTTGTTACTTTAGGACATGGAGGTTGCCGGAGACAAAGAAGATAGTCGTGCGCTTCATGTGACTGTTCATCAGCCGACGTCGAAAAAGCGCGCTACCGGTCGTCCTCTTCTTGCTGCGAAACTCGTTTTCGATGATCATATACGATGCATGGCTGCGAAGCAAAGACTTACAAAGGTATAACGCGCGCTGTGTTTGTAGTCAGTGCACCATCGGGTTCGTTTTTGTCAGGCATATCCGCACTTTGTACACTCAGAGAGCGTTGCTGCTTGAGTCGCTAATATTTAATGATCTTTGTAGAAAGGTAGAGTTATATTTTAGATTTATTGCTAAATTTTATGATAAAGGTCAATTCATCCAGCGGTTATTCTATTTTCTAGATTTGGGACTTTGGTGTTTAAGCATCTATGTTCATTAAGTCCCATAAATATCGAAGGTGTTTGTTGATTTCATTTCGTTTGTTTAGCTTATGGCAAATAATGAAAACCTTTGAGTTATAATTCTTGGCAAAATCTAGCTTGTTTTAGTAGTTATTATTGTTCTATATTTTGTACAAATTTATTTTTAGGGTCGGCAGAAAGCACGGTCATACAAGATGGATCTTATTGCGGATCTTTTGGAAATTAAACAAGAGCATCAGCTGTCGCCAAGCCAAGGCACCAATGGTCACAAATCAGGCACGAAAATGGTTGGAACGAAGCAACTTGTTTACCGTAAGTATTTGTACAAATCATTCCACCTTATTTTAAATCAAACTACGGCGCTAATGCAATGGGCTGGGCTCGCCAAATTGGAGAAGCCGTGGCGGATATTTTTGTTTCTCAGTGCTTTTTGTCTCTGGGCAACATATTTTGTTCTCTTGGTTGAATGCCGAATCTTGGGCCTTTAACTACTCTTACCGAAAACAAGTCCAATAAAATTGTCAATATATTTTGTGAATTCGGTTTCGAAGCTAAAAACTTTATAACCTATGTAAAAATACCTGAAATATGTTTCAAATATGTTTATCCGTAGATTCAGTTGTACGTAGATTGCTAGAACGGAAACGGAGTGGTGGTAGTACTCTATTTGGTGTTTTTTGCATTATATGGGATCCGATAACTATTTCCATCCGCAGCAGTGATTCCCAAAATGTAAATAATTTTCTCCGATCTTCGGATTAAGAATATGCACCAACCATAGTTTTAATAGTCACACATACTAATTAACGTGTGTAGTTTTCAAAAGAGAGCACCGGCCCACAATAATTACAGCTTTTACTCGATTCTCGCTTTTTGTAAAGGCAGCAGTCACTTGCTGTAGGGTTTTCTGGCGGAAAGGCCGTCATAAAGGAAACATGTTGGAATGAAAATTTAAAATTCAGTTTAGCCAAAGTTTGTGCCAAATGAATTTTTTTGGAATTATAATTTCAGTCCAAATCAATGAGAACGATAGTAGGTGCTGTGTCATATTGTTAATGTGTGAATTTATTGTATTAAGTTATATATACCTTCTACTACATAAGAATTTTATAATCGTATTTTTTTATTTTAGGAACGTCTGGATCTGGGAAAGTTCCCGGATACGCTACAAAGCAAATAGCGGTAAGTTCGCGATTGTATATCGTGTTTTTGCTAAAAATTGCTTTGAGATTGCAAGATTACTTATGTTTGACGTTGCGACATATTGAGGTTATAGAATTCATAGTTTTGAAGTAGTTCGCTCAGTTTATGGATTACTACTGCAACTCCGAGAAGCAGAGCGTGCCTAAAAATGTTGCCGGACCGATTCTTTGAGTTTGGAGTTGATTCTAAATTTGTCTTAGTCCTTCCCTTCAGATTTTTACGCCGAAGTGTTCGTAATATCTTCCTTGAGTATAGCTATTATGCACTAACTGAAATGGCTTTCCAAAATATTTTTAAACACAAGCTGTACCTGGCTCCTACATCATACAGTCTAGGCAGCCGTCAGGTCTTGACTGATCCACTTCTATTTTGGAAACGTCAGGAGTAACGTTATGGACTCAGTAAGGTATTGCGATGATAAACATAAAGACAAACTGGGATGTGCAAAATTGGCAAATACATGGCCATAATATACTCCTCAAGACGGGTTTGGAGTGGTATCAGAGCACAGTGCGTAGTTTACAAGAACCTCAGTTTATTGCCAGAGTTTTCAACTGGGAAAAATAATAAGAGGATGTTTTAATTGAATGAAGCGATAATTTCCGCTGTTTCATTGTTTTAATTTATTGTGATGTGAGGCCTAACATGTTTTATAATATTGTAGTCACCAGCCGATGCTCCTCGACTGTCTTCGTCATCGTCAAGCAGTGCTGTGGCCAAAAATAGCTCATCATCAATTTCGAGTGGAAAAACAGCCAATGTATCGCCGTTACGTAAAGCTTCCGGGCAGCAGGCTGCGTTGGCAACGTCAACGCCCACGAAGTCAAAGAATCGTCTCATGCTGTCGAACAATGAACCATACAGTGACAAAAATGATTTATAAAACGAATCATCTGCTATTAGTAATGCCCACCAAATGATTTTTCAAAATGTCAAAATTAGGTCGACCGGCATTCGAAGGTTGTTAACGAATAAAAACAGGAAACTGAGGCAAGTTGCTTAAATCCTGACTTCATCAAAACTATGCCGCGTTCACATTAACTCGCGTGCAGCGACTGCACACCGTGTCACAAATGCAACAGCTTTAGCACGAATTAAAAATTGTGATTGTGGCAATTCTTTATCTCTGCCACGAAAACGTGGCAATACATATGCAATTCCACGCGGCTTGTGACCTAAACAATAGAAATGACACAGCGTGGTGTGGCAATGACATAGTACTGCCACGTTTTGTTGGCAATGGCGCTACACATCCACATGCCGTCGTGGCTTTGGTGCAGCAACGACACGCTGTGGCTTTGGTAAAGCACTGCCAGAGTGTGGCTTTGCTAGTAGAGTCCAACGGGGAAGTTTGGTCCTCAGGGCTGGCCTTCGGCTTGAGGTCGTCCGGGGAGGCACACCGATTATGTGTTCCAACCCTGTGGCGCTATTTTTTTGTTGTTTTTCGGAATAAAACTGATTTCAGATGTGGTGCGCAATATGTGTAATTGAAAAAACCAGTAACCTATGTTTTGTTATGTTATGATTTTTGCGTCTATGTAAAATAAGTCAAAATGATTTCAGCTTCGTTAATTTTAACGTTTATAACGGAACATGAAGCTGATGATGTTATGATCACTTCTAAACTGTTAAAATTTAAATCAGTAAATCGTATAAAAGATATTCGGAGGCACTGAATGGAAATATCAATGAATAAAATATTCCAGTTTGCCCCTCGTGCCCTATGTAATAGCAGAATGAATAAATTTTTCGATATAGAAAACGAATAATTTGTTAATTGTGAGCGCATGGACTTAGTTTTTCTTAATCCCCCACTTTAAAACTGAAGAGGGGATGAAATTTAACACTGAAAATTAAATGTTCTAAGGTCTTGATTGCACTAAGAAAATTAATGGATGCGTGCTATTTATTACCAGCCACAAATTTTCATATTACTTGGCAGTTTATTATACGATAGATACCAATAAAATTACTCGGTGCAACATATTTTAGAGCACAACCAGATTTTCAAATTTATGAGTTCGATGTAGAACACATACAATTTCGGTGAAGTTTTTATCCCCTTTCAGTTTTAAAGCGGATGATCTATAAACAAATATAAATTGTTATATAAATTGCATTGAAATCTGAACCTCATCGTAAACTTATAAGTAGAAACATAACGTACTGTTTTTTGAAAATAAATTGTGCACACTAAACTTTATATTTATACGACATTACTATATTATTTTATTTCAGCTGAATCGTCAATCAGCCACAATTCATAATAGAGCAACAAACGATACCTCCAAATTTATATTTCACTAAATATTTTAACTGTAAACCAGGCGCAATTTTCTCGACAGTTTACTGTCGCTCACGAACGCCACTCGCATCTCGCTCACACGCCACTCGAGGTTCACCCGAAGTTAAGTCGGTTCATGCTCCGAGTCAATTCCGCTTGCATTTGTCCAGGATTGTTATGTCACTGTGACCTAACGAAGACAAAATAAATAAAAAATAAATGATTTGTCGAATATACGACAATTACATTTATAATGCATAACACACTCCATGTTCTCAAATGGGCGTTTAATCTATGCTAAGCGCCCTGCCTAGAGATTCCTCCGAAGGAGCCATGTGCTAGGTCCCATTCAGTGGCGAATCCTGGGTTTTACTGTGAGGGATGTCGAGGCCCCACACACTTCGCGCTAGAGTTTTGGCACCCTGATCCCAGAAGCCAAGCACCCCTTAGAAGTTTCGCACACCCTTCCCAGATATTCCGCACCACCTTCCCAGAGGCCCCCGCAACCCCCCCCCCCCCCGACGCCCCGCATCCCCCTGAGAGACCGCGCTCGGAGGCTCCGCACTCCCCCGAAGGTCCCGCATCACCTCGAGCCCGCATTTCCCGAGGCCCCGCTTTTCATTACAAAAATACAGATGATAAAAGCATCACACAGTTTAAAAATCCCAGCCCGAAAAATGCTTTTATACTTTTAATTTGCCCTTTTCCCTTTATAATTACTAAAGTCTTATTTTTTCCCTTTTAATTTTTAAGTACTTTTTCCGGTCTTTAGTAGTTCTGAGACGTTTTCGCTTTGCTGTCTCTGACATTGCGTCCACAACAAACTGGATTTGCCGTTCGATCGTACCTTGATCTTGATGGCGAACGTTAAGTGACAGTGTGCCGTTCGCCCCCAGCCCGCTTTTTAACGAGCCATGGACAAATTTTCAACACTTCCATCCGTCTTTTCTCCGTAATCATAAAAAATCTGGTCACCTTTACGAAATTTACTTTTTTCGCCAACGAATATTATGTGTGGCGTACATGCGACAACGTAAACTTTTGGCCTTAGATTGGCATCAGCGTCATCCATGTGATTAACTAATCGACCGAGCGTTCCATCGTTAATTGTAGCATCTATGTGGAATTTCGTACCGCAGTGCTCATAGAAGAACATGTAACCCGCAGTACTACCACTGTCATCTGAATTATATGAAGCTTCTCTTTTGATGGCATCGTCGTGGAGAAGAATTTCGCCTCGATAGGCAACAACTAGCTCATGAGGCAGTATATCTCTTGTAGCGAATATGCCCATATGCCCAGCATCTTTTGCTACCACCCAATCTGGATCTTCACAAACTAATTTGTCAGCTGCAGGTGTTGCTGGACTAGTTTTGCTCTGTAATCGTGCACTTCCACGAACAGCCATAATAAATTTATAAATTTAAAAGCAATGACAAGTATTTAGCATGCGTTGTGTAAACGGAGGGATCATAGTTTCATTTTTATATTAGATTTAGTGCAGTCACCTGTTATGGGCGGTGTTTGATCTATGTCAAACTTAAAACTTCAGGAAATCCTGAATCAGTTGAAAAACTTAAATTTTATCGACCCTTAACGTATCAGCTCATCAAGTATTTGTATTGGTGCCTAGATAACCAAATGATTGTATTCAACATACTGGAAAATCTTAATATAGATTATTTTTGATGCCTCATGCCCAACTATTGAAGACCGACTATTTTCTGGAAATCGGGTTCATTGACTCTAAACCTACTCAAAACCCATGAAAAGCCGCGAGATGTGTACGCTGGATCCCAGATAACCGCATATATAATTGTATTCGGCGTTCAGAAAAACATATATAAATTTTTGATGTCCTGTACAC
>JASANE010029659.1:0-15290 GCA_030248225.1 Trileptium ribeirensis
ACCAGCTCGACGGACTATACCCCTCGCTCCACCGACTCGACATCGTGACCCCGTTATGCCGATGGATTACCCATCTGGTAGTGCTCGTGCACGGCACGAGATGTTTGAACCTTTTAGGGACATCTTTGATGAACAGGACATCGAGGACATGTTATCCGCACATCCCGACTTGGAACCCGACGAGGACAGTGGACAGAGACAACTACGACCCGAAGATATCGGACTAGAAGTGGTCCGACCTCCGAGACAACCGCCTCGCGAGCGACGGTTGTAACGTTTAAATCACTCAAGAAACACCCCGGAAAACTCGAGCTCCCGCCACCAAACTCCCTCAAGAGCCGCCACTAATGGCGATGAATACTATTGCAGGAATCACCAATTCAAAGAAATCAACGAAATGGAACAACTTCCACGACCTCGTGTGCCGTACTACACCATCAACTATAGTGCCCCAATCGAAACGTTCCTGTCCAAAGGCACACACTGGCCGGAGCTCTCTAACATGGCTCCGTTGGGCCAAACAATAAAGCAATATCCCATCGAGTATGCCTCAACGGAGCAAGGCTACCAGCTCCTCATCACCTATTTATTCGATGAGGAGCAAGCAAAACAAGACATTTCAGACCTGAAACTGGGAGCTCGAGACGTCAAGGCCATCTCCCGACGAAACAAACAAAAGTTCCTTGACCCCGAAACAACCGAGCGCCTCCGCCCAGTACTCCCTCACCTTATGCGGACGGTGCTCCTGGAAAAATTCAAAATACCTCGATTCAGGGACGCCCTGCTGGCCACCGGATTCGCACAATTGCTCGAGGCAAATAGATCCGACTCCTTTTGGGGAATCGGCCTAGGGCCAGACGACATCAAATTCGGCAAACGGCCGCGACCGTGTCACAATGTCATGGGCCGCCTATTGGAGGAGGTTCGATCCTTCCTCCGTCACGACGTCGCCTCCTGGCCGACGGTTTTGATTCTGGGCGACTCGTTAGCGGCACCCTTGGTCAACATGGCCGCTTCGAAAGGGTGGTTCGCCATCGCATGGCCGGGAGCCACCATGCAATTCCTGATCCGGCTAGCGACGTGCATAGCCACGCCGCAGACTAAAACCGTCATGATTCTTGGTGGTTACAAAGCGGCCCTACGGACAAAGCCGCACGAAGGTCGTTTGCTGGATACTCCTAGCAAGGTTATGCGTCGAGTGCGCCGTTACTTATGCTCATTCGACTACCTTCTCAATGACGGAGCCCGAGCCATCATCGCCCCACCCCCGCCACATTGGGACATCGGACCGGACAACACTGTCGAGTGGCACGACGAGTTTACCAAGATATTTCAGGACATTAAATGGCAATTCCCCGACAGAATGCAGAAATCGTCGATGCCGGACTACTTGACCGAACTAAACGAATCAGGCGCGTGGGAAACTAACACCGACACCGACGAAGTGGCGGAGCCCCAAATTGCTGAACCTTACATTGGGTACTTTCGTAAGTGGATTCAACAAAGTCTAGTACCCAACAATTGGGAGTAAAACAGTAAGGAGAAAAACCCCGATAGAACATTAGAAGCACTAATTATTTAAGAACTCGGATACCAAAACCAGCGGTAAACCCAGACTGGGTGTACTATCTAATAACGTTATAATGATTATCATATATGCCGTATTTAACCATTTGTCTCGCATTTGTAATTTGTTCATGCATAACCTAACCATGGCACCATGGCCAAATCAAATACTTTTTACCATCTCGGAAAATTCTTTGAAAATCTAGTGAAAAGTCCTTTTTGCCCTTTATAAAATATAAGAGGAGGACTTGTGAAATTGTTTCAGAAATAGAAATTGCTAGGATCTAATGAGGATTCGGCGGAAACGTGGCTAAATTTGCACTGAATAACATATTTTGAGCAATTTATTAGGCCAGGACCACAATGTGTGACTAGGACCAACAATGGTCAATAAGATATTCCGACAATAACATAAGTTAACTGGGAAACCTGAATTCCCGTGTACCATATTGTATCATATTATCTGTACATATGGCTTAACTTATTTGTGGGGGCCATAGAGCGCGGGTTACCCGTCAGCGTCGACACACACGCTACTTTTTGAAAGGGGTCTTAGTCGTCGGAGACCCCATTATAGGCGAAAATTTTTATTATAGGGACAACAGAGGAAATTGCTTCCAACCCGAGAAACTAAGTCCGAAAATTTCCATTTAAAATTATAAGAGATGTAACAGGCCCGTTCCGGCCCGTTACGCGCGTCGTGCAGGATTTTAGCGTTCAAATTACTCAACTGCGTCTCAAATTGAGCCGAACATCCCCGGCAGGGACAAAAGTTTCATATGTGACTTGGTGCCATGGTTACCGATAATTGTGGCGTTTATTGTGTTATTGCCTATGCATTTTGCCATTGTCATATTTCGTGATCAATGTAACCTTTGCCCTTGCGTAATTTATCTTATAATTGTATGCTTGAACTGGCTCAGGTGAGCTCGGAGGAGACGGGTTTAGGTTAATTGCGCGAACCCAAAAAAGACAAGGAACTGTAGGAGAGTGCCAAATTTAGCAGGATCGACAACTCGAACGGAACTCGACCACTAGCCCCTATCTTCCCCCATTGAAAATTCAAATTTCTGACCGTCCGGGAATAGGAGGCCTTTGACAATCTAAGGGGAAGGGAAGTGATCGGAATCAAGACCATCAAGTTTACCTGGTTTGAGCGAACCATAGCTTAATGGTCACAAAAGTAAGCTGAAACGAATGGGTTACGGTAGTTTCCGATTATTCGGAAATAACGGACCTCGGGCCTGTTTATCGGCCCGTAACCGTCCAACGGTTCAGATTTACCGGAAATGCCCCGAGTACTTTCCGGTAGAGAATTTTCAGGGCTCTCGAACGAGCCCAAGACATCGCAAATCGCTGGAGGATTTCATGAGATACCCTGGGGACAAATAGGCAAACACTCAATCAACAGCCAATACCTACGCTAGGTTTGGTTGGTGACTATGGTCCCGAGTGGACCTGACATAGGCATATATGGATATATAATTATGTATATATGTAGATATGTGTGTGCTGCCCGATCTTTGTGCCTCGGTATATCTATTTTCCCGCCCCCACCGTATCAGAACCTTTATTTTTATAGCATCCGTTGACGCCCAAAATTGCCTGACCCGCACCCAAGCAACAGGTTTTTCTGGTGTACATCAGATCACTGATCAACACATGCGTGTTTAAGTAGAATACCCATTTAGGCATCTTACGAGACCAGGCGGTCCTATCTATCCCTCCCGTGGCATTAGCTCACTTCCCTGTTCTATAATGCACTACCAAACATTCCAACATAAAACTCCTTCAGTTTGTACCGACTCCGTATTCTCCCAGACCCTAACGTGCTCTGCGACCCCTCTTTTTTTGCTGCCCCTGGCGAGCACAACGATATCCGGCGGGTCTTTGTCCGCCTTCGCGTTAGCCTCTTATGACCGACAACGCGCCCCCCCAATTTGGCCTACCGACTGCAGGTGGGTACAGACCGACCGAAAATTTAACCCCAACTCAAAGGTAGACCCAACGCCCCTCATTGCATTCGTCGCGTCGAGACATCTTCAACGATGCCGCGGGTCTCCATCCGTCGCCCCGTTAACCCGGGAGAGCCGAAACGCGCCCCCCCCACTTTTTGCTAAACTCTCTTTAACGGCCTTCAACCGTCGGTAATTTATTACCTAATTGAAAAAATTGATCTAAGCAAATTTATAAAGCCAGCATCAAATTTATACTGCTCGTGCAGCTGTAATTTTGAAGAACCTGACGATTACCAAAAAGCGACATTAATTGAACTACCTTTACTAGAAAAATATGAAACTGTGTAGAAATTATAAATGCACAACAAATATGTAACGAAAATATGAAATGATGAACAAAGAATAAATTGTCAAAAATATGCAACATGAATATTCTTTAAACTCTAGTTTATATTCCTGCGGGCGATAACGTCGCGGAAAGTATTGGTTGCATGGAAAGGAGCAGCAGGAACTTAAATTAGCCAACATAAAATATCAAATCTAGTCCAAATCAATATTTCGTCGATACGAAAATCACCATAACAAGTTCTAACCAAGACACATTGGAAGGCTTACGTGGCAATCGGAACTATATACTGATGCAACACTTTCACCATTAGTTCAGCTATGTGTACGATTCCAGTCATCTAACACGAAAATGTATATGTAAAAACAAACTAAGAGTATATAATTAAAATTGTTTTTATATTGTTAGATAAATATTTTTTAAATTCGCATTAGTTCAGTGTTTTTAAAACAATGCAGTGTGTTTTGATAACAAAATACAACTACGCCAGAGAGAAACCAATAATTTCCTTCGCATAAACTTCACCACATGTATTAATGCAGACAAATCTCCCTGGTGTAAAATTTATGCCACACTTCCTGTGGCAACATTTGTGACAACAATTACACCGGTACCAGTCTTCTACAGATTTACCGTAACTGTGATTGTATATAAGACACCACCACTCCGTGTCATCTTCTTGACAGCTTGAAGGAGAATTACAAGTTGCAGGACCACAGTTCAGTTTTTCGGGAGTTGTATTGAAGTGGACGTTAGGGAGTTTCAGCCGAGACGCTACTTTTTGCACCTCTGCACAATTTGTATTAATAGAAGACATTAAATTTTCGAACGGTGCTTGTCTCAGATGTTAAGTATCTTGTGTTTGAAGCTTCACTCTCTAACCCTGCAGCGACGTTGGTATACGGTACAACTACGTGAGAAGCAAGCTCAGGAATTGGTCGAAACGCTTCGGTAACTGCATCATTTTTCATGATTGCATAAGACAGTTCGTCGAGATATACAATCGGATTATGGTACAAAATATGAGAGCTCTTTGAAGGAGGTTGTAATTCCGGTGAACTGGCGTTTTATGTTAACGTGGAAGTCAAAGGGGGAGAAGCAATGCTTCATTCTCATCTGTTGAAGACGCATCAGCTGCTGAAAACGCCGTTTTGCTGATCGCATTGGGACCAAATTGACAAAGCCCAGCAACTCGAAAGTCAGCCATAGCGACTTCTGAGATAGTAGCGCTTTCCCATCCTTAAACGACGATAGTCAGGGGTCGTTAATATTATACCGAGATTTTCAAGATGAAAGCTTGAACACGAAATCTGTATGATCACTTTAGTACTGCAAAAAAACGAACATCCATGGGCTGAAGACAGTGAGATGTGTGCGATGGCAATCCAACCAGTGAGATGTTACTTTGCTTAGCTATAAAATTGAGTTTGGCGCCACTGTGACTACTATGATTATCAACTATTAAAACAGTTTTTTTTTCCAGGAGGAGGCTTGTCCATGTGGTTTATGAAATGAGTCAATCACAAATTTTTGAACGTTTCTATGTTTATTCACCCGGATTTATTTCCGACTACAAGGCTTCCTGTGCGAAGCAAAAACACATTTTGTCTTTTTTGTAACTCGAGCCATAGTCATAATAATCATCAGTGGAATGAAGGGTCCCATGGCACTAGCACAAGCAACAATAGTATGGTTAGTACCCTTTTTCGGCAGCTGCAAGTATTGTAACAACTTTTGATCTTTTGCGAGCCAAAACTTTATCTGTTGGACTAGAAACTACATTTATGCTTGACCACTGACAACTCCAAATCATCAGCGCATAGGGTGCCCTCCCCGCCGACCACCTTTGGTAGTTCGTAGGCTAACCCATCCACTCGACGCCCAGCTACCCATCAGATATCGGACATTGAAAATGTACTGTCGCACACCTAATACTTATGTTATTTGGATGTATTGGAAAGTCACATGGGCTACCCATCAGATATCCGACATTGAAAATGTACTGTCGCACACCTAATACTTATGTTATTTGGATGTATTGTAAAGTCACATGGGCTATGTAACGCGATCAAATTCTATCAGTCGGTTTAATTGATACAAAATACAGTGAAATTTACTACTGCGATTTTTACATAAAGCATCGAAACATTAATTATTAAATAACCCATCAGATATCGGACATTGAAAATGTACTGTCGCACACCTAATACTTATGTTATTTGGATGTATTGTAAAGTCACATGGGCTACCCATCAGATATCCGACATTGAAAATGTACTGTCGCACACCTAATACTTATGGTATTTGGATGTATTGTAAAGTCACATGGGCTACCCATCAGATATCGGACATTGAAAATGTACTGTCGCACACCTAATACTTATGTTATTTGGATGTATTGTAAAGTCACATGGGCTATGTAACGCGATCAAATTCTATCAGTCGGTTTAATTGATACAAAATACAGTGAAATTTACTACTGCGATTTTTACATAAAGCATCGAAACATTAATTATTAAATAATACAAAAATTTGTTTGGAGAAAGCGTTAATACAGTTGCAAAGCCGCCAGTAATATGTGACATAAAACACCGAAGCCTGAATAAAAATTGGAGCCAAGACTTTTTATCAATTTGTCCACATGACAACAAAATATTGGCGGATTTAAACCTTGAAACGTGGCCTATTCATTTCCTGCTGCTCATCACTCGATACTGACCAACCGAAATGCTTAAGGGAATATATATGGATCATTTTGACAGCAAAACATTGGCGGGTTTAAACCTTGAAACGTCGTCTATCCATTTCCTGCTGTTCATCACTCGATACTGACATGCTTAAGGGAATATATATATCGATCATTTTGATATTACAGAAATCCTAACTATATACGAAAAATCCGTTGGTACAATGTTAAAAATGGCAGACGACTATGACCTTAGACAAACGTCTTAGTCTCAACGAATGTAATTAATTGAGTAAAAGACTGACGCTATGGCCATAGAAGATAGTAGTTCTAGGTTTCATCCACAGATGATAACAGAAAGTTTTGCTTATCTGTTGAGCTAAATTTTAGGACTTTAACTGATTAATTACCTCTTTCTTTCAGTTGTAAGCGTGTGCATTGGCTATGAAGCGGTGCTGTATGACGGTACATCCACTAAATAAAAGTTGATCAGAATTAACGATCGATGCGATCCGAAGTTAGTAAAGATCGATATCGGCAAAATATAACGAGATTTTACTCTGAAACGTAGATTTTCATACTGCGTTGCGTTTCGATAAATAGACGATATCGTTAACAGCGACAGGTAACGTGATGATTTGTGCACCGTAGAAAGGGAATCGGAGGCAGGCATTAACAGGTTATAGTTTGTAATGGCGAAATTTATGTAAAATTTCTTAATCGCTGTATAATTCAATACTATACAGGTCTATATACTCCTTCTAGTAATAGAATTCCTATCACATAGACGTCACAAAAAGTCAAAAAATTTGACTTACCAAAACTTTACTTCCAAATAGATTCACTTACCTGCTGATGTCACAGGTAACAGAAAAATTCGTGGTCATATTATCCTGAAACCTAGGGATCTTCAATCCGTGCACTGCAAAAGAGAAACATATATTCAAATGTTACTATATTTTGAGAAGAGCAGTTATAAACACACTTTATAGAAATTATAGCCCTATACGTCTAGCTACGGTTCCTAGGTTTAAAGAAGTTGCCTCATAGTTTGGATTTGGACAGTTACATGATACATGCCATAACTCGCCAACGCAATAGCTAAGTAATTAAATTTAGTAATATTTATTGCAAAATGGAAATATTGATTTTAGATTTTGCCCGCGTTGTGCTGTGCGTTTATTTTTCGATTTATTGGTTAAAGAACATATATGTAATTCTTGGGTGACACGTAGCCTTGCTCACAGTACAAGGTAAAGTTAAGTTCATAATGGACTCAGAAACTGTTGAAACTAGTCCTACCAAGAGCACTTTAAAAAATTTGTGGCAAAGTTTTAAATGAAATACTTTAGCCATGATGAACGACTAAATGTTTGAGGTTATTTTGACAGAGTTACAAACTTAAAGATCTTTTCGATCGAATCCATCCTAACCTTGCATAAGGCTAAATGATTCAGTCGGTCTCGATCTAATTCCGAGCGTGGCCACTGTTTATGCTGGAAATATCACCCTCCAGTTTAGAAAGTAGAGAGTATCAATCACCCATGCACATCGATTTGTAGATCTGTAGTTTATTACGTATGTTTACCTCTATACTATAGTTGTCAGGCTTATTTCCTACAAGGTACCTTTAAATCATACGCGCCCATAGGGGTGGGGAAGGGTTACCTCTATTGTAAAACGCTTGATAGCCATATTTAGCTCCATGACGCTTTGCATACCAATCCAACCCCATCACATGCGCCCAAAGAGCGCAGATAATGTTACCAATTATAGGCGCAGTTATAAAAAATTTTAGGGAAAATTGAGGAAAGTGGGAAATTTTATGAGAAAAACTTATGAGATGAAAGAAATTTTTGGTTACCTCCATGGGGTACCCTCAGCTGCTCACCCGTCTCCCGGCGCCGAAACCATGTAACCCTTTCCTATGCCGACCGCGACCTACCTTGGTCACCTATACTGTAAATGTATATACTGTTGTCTCTTTTTTCAAGATCTGTAGTTATTTTAATCAAATTCAAAATATCAAAATGTTAGGAAATATGAAAATAGTTTCATGACTGATTCCAGATTAAGCCAAGTACCGTATTTATTGTATCAATCATTCAGCTCATTCGCTCATTTTTTCATGTTTTGCCGCGATTCGTGTTCAACGGCCGTTGCTGATGCGTGTAAGTTTTGTCACAGAAACTGCCCCCGTTGTATTCGCGTTTCATCAGACTGTCATGATGTATGGTCTCTCGCGGACCTTTTAAATTGGTAAACCCGACGTGATCCCCTACACGGAGTTTATTAACACAGCTAGAGCTCAACACACGCTCGCTCCGCGACGCGCCGCAAGGAGTTATGTAATATCTCACTACGCTAGCGTATATAGCGTAGCTGAACACGATGTGATCGTGCCAGTGGTGTAGTGGAAGCGAGCAAGTCTTGCTAGCTAGAGGCCCGGGATCCAATCCCATTTGGCCCGACCTGTGGTATGTTGTTTCCTCTACTGCGCTATTAAAATAAATGTTACGATAAATATGTCATCAAAAGCCGTGAATTTATTCCAAAAGTAAGTTGGTGGAAATGTGAAACAAGTCGTTCAAAATTAATGATAATTATTCGCCATTATGATTTCTCAAAATAGACGATCTTCTGTCGAATCACTGGTAAACTTTCGGTCCACTCGAGCCCTAACGGACCTGTAGCTCAGCCTGGATCAGTCGCTACCACGGAAAAAATGTGTCTAACATTGTTTTTCAGTACTTAAAACACCTCTCGATCATGTAATAGTCACAGAAACGCTTCAACGTGTGTAATAATGCAGGCGTGTACTTGTTATCGATCCTTATACAAGTAACATTTTGCTCTATATATACCTAATGACTGACTGACTACATCCTATGACACGACACCAATGCCGTCTATTGTCATTTCTATTTCTTGCTTGCTAATAGCATACGCATTCAGCCTTAGCCAGCTGAACTCTATTGGCAAATTCTTTGTTTGTTTCGACAGTATATACAACTGCCAGCTCGCCGCGCTGCTTTACGTGAGGTATATAAGCCAGTGTTAGCTTGTCCTAAAAACTATTTGTTTTGTTAGATTTAGCCAACACTGACTCATGCGTACGCGACTTAGGTAGTACCCGTGCCGCGGTATAAAAAATAGACGGAGAATAATCGGCTGCGCAGTTCTATGGTGTGCTCAATAGGTTTCAGTCATGTCTACTCACATATATATATGTCATGAGCGCATGCATGAGACATATTTAAACTTGTGAGATAACTAATATATAAGTGTATAGGTTTGGTCTTTTACTGGTGCCGGGTTTCAGTTTAAACAGCCAGTATGTTTTATCCAGATACGCTGCTGTGGTTAGTTAAATAAGAATGAGCATATTTCTTAGTGTTTATTGCTTATGTTATGATCATACAGAGTAAAACCACACTCTATTGAATATTTCAGCCTGAAGATATTGCAGCTAAACATCGTCATTTTGTCGGAGACTAATATCACCCGTATAGCAGCTTGAAATTACTTTAAGTTTTTATAGACAAAGCACCATAGATGCTTTTGTGTTGTTTGAATCGCAGTAGCACTTTCTAGGTCCTTATATGAGATATACACTAAACCTATACCGAAGTCGGGAGCTACCGCCCTCCGAACCACACTACCTTGTTTTTTTCCAACGATATAACGTATTACCCCTCACTCAGGGTTACCTGGGCCGCGCGTCCTATAGCTTAGAATTTTTTTTGCGTTGTTACCATAAAGGATAAATTGTCGACATTACACTAGGGTTCGAAGATTATATAATTAAAACCCAAGCCTCGCATCAAAACAAAACCAAAACTTATCTATTTTGAGGTAAGTTATGGCAAAATGTAGTTCCTTATAGATTTCTCTGTATTTGTCATCGAAGGAACGCAGGGTTTGAGCAGTGCAACAGTTGACGATGTTTACTGTTGCATACAACCGCTAAATTTCCTATTTGTCATCTCGCTAAACCCTAATTACATTTTTATTGCTATAATGTAATGCAATAGTTTGAACATGATCGCTTAAATATGTTTTGTATATGATTCAATCCGAAATATCAAATTTGTTTGTTCATTTTTTGTATATTTGGTTTTCTTTGTAAAAGCCAATTTGTTTTCTGTTTTCATAGAAACCGTATGAATAATATATATTCATTTGATATTCGTCTGCGCTGACGCTGCCCTGGCAGGGTCCGTCGACGTCAATCATCATTCGCCAAGTTTCTCTATTTCTTTGGGCCTCAGACAGGATTTATCAAGGATCACGGCGCCAGGAGCGGTACGAGGCCTAAGGGAAATAATGAGCAGCATATTTGGTGATCCGTCGCTACCACGTCGTGAATGCTCGCCCTCTCGGAGTCCATCCTTGGGGGTATCAGCTTTAGGAAGACACCGAGGCCGTTGGTGCAGGCACAGCGCTACCGGGGGCGGTCCCGCAAAATGTTTCTAAGTGTCGGCGGGCAAACATTGTCCCCTACAAATATTCCCAGATTAGTCTTGAAAATTTTTTTGCGCGTTTGTCGAGCTGAAACGTAATACCGCCTTAATCCCTAGTACGCGGACATCACCTCCAGTGAAAAACTGCGGGCCCGGGACCATTATCGCAAAAAAATGTCTATTTCTGCACCAATTTTCACCCATTTTTACCATATCCCCTCTTTTGCCTAAATATTTCGCGTGACAGCGGCGCGCGCAGAGATTGAGGGCGGAGGTGCGGCGCGACTTAGTTGGCAAAAACCGCTCATCCTCCATGGACAGCTATGCATCACAATGTAATGGCTACACACCAGCGAAATCGTATCGACGCCACTGCGTCGGTGGTTTTCTATCCGAGCTACGTTCCGGTTATCCGCAGACGGTTGCGTTTGAGGATACATCCATAAAAGACACATAATATGGTTGCAATGGTTAGAATGTCATTGTTGGTAATATTATTATCCCTTAGTGAGACTCCCAAGATTTTGCCTTTGGCAAAAATTCTAAAACACCTCCTGCTCATAGATTCCATGTTGTTTCTAAAGCCGTTTCACTACCGCCGTACTGAACAATGGGACATACTCCGGCGTCGTATACTGTCATCTTTGCATCTATCCAGATATTGTTTGCTTGCCAGATGCACTGTTGTCCGCGAAAAGCTGCACATGCTTTAGCTATGCGGTGAGGTATCTCAATGTTTGCAAAGCCGATACCATCGAAATAAAAGCCTAAAGATAATTGAATGGGTCTAATTAATCTGTTTGTGATGCGTTGGTTCGACCCGGGTTACAGAAGGTTAAAAGCTTTGTCTTTGCTACGTTTATGGCTAGACCAATGCGCTTGCTTGTCGAGCCGATGCGATGTAGCAGAAGTTCAACTTGAGGTGAGCTTTCAGCTCCCACAGCCTTATCATCCGCATAGCAGGCGTTGGTGGAGATTATTCTTAAACATTACCCAATCTACGGTATGTATAGAATTCTGTATTACCCAATTTTTGGCATATTTGAACAGAATGGGAGATAAAATTGAGGCTTGGCGTACGCCTGCTTTCGTTTCAGATGGCTCTGACGGTCGGTTGTGAAGGCGAAAGACGAATCGAACATGCATGAGATCAGTGATGTGATCCTTGTGGTAGGCTTGTCGGTTGCCCTGTTCCGATATAGTGATGGCCGGCGAACAGAAAGAAACGCGGCTTTGAAATAGATAAGCGCTATCGCAATGGGTTATCTGAAATCGGGACGGTGTTGTAGTAGTAGCCGCATGTTCAATATTTGTACCACTGTCATATAGCCTACACGAAATCTATATTGTTTTTCCAGGCCCGTAGCTAGCGGCTCATTTTCGGGGGAGGAAGCACTTCAATCGTTCGGGGGGGGGGGGTACGCATTTTCTTACTTGTGAGATTCTAATTAGGGGCCGATGTCTTTCACGGAGGGAGGGACGCTACCTCGCACAGGAGGAGGGGTAGCCGTGCCCCCGCGTTGGTTACGGGCCTGTGTTCCTTCTGTGTTGTTTTTCAATGAACAAGATGTAGTACCAGTAAATATTTTAAAAGCACCTAATGTGTAGAAAATAGCTTTTTAAAAGCACCTGCTGTGTAGAAAATAGCTGCATTCTTAAGTGACAAAGCGCTAGTTGTTAGTATTTTAGAATTCCTGTAAGTTCTAAAGTTTGAGTCCATGTGACATTTTTCGAAAGAGCAAAAGAGTGGCTTAATTTTGAAACCAGTATCAAATTCTTTACAAAAGTTAAAGTTCTGCTCAGTTCAGCTGTAAATTTTGATCCTTAAAATTATGTTAAAATTTCCGAATTTCTCCACATAATTGTCATACCCACCCTTTCGTGTGATGCTCCTGGGACAATAGCAACATCTGCCATACATATCGATGGTTAACGCATGCCGGTCTCACCAATACAATTGAGGTTAGTTCCGAGACGTCGGAATTAGTTTGTGAAATATTGTACGATAACATAAAATAGGGTTAATACGATATAAGATACGATTAAACTAAAGGGTTAATATAATGTGTTTTCTATCTAAGTTTAGGACAGTACTTGAGACGGAGAATAGGCTTTGCTTTCAGGGACATACGTAGAACAAAAACATTAGTATAAAGATTTAACGTTTATAAATACATTAATCCTTTTACGCTATCCGCAAGTTGGCCCAAGTCAAGCTGAGGGGCGTAACGTTATATCGTTGAAAAAGGAACAGCTTACTGCGGGGGGGGGGGGGGGTTCGGGGGGCGGCAGCCCCCCGACTTAGGCTCAGTTATAATCTAGGGGCCATATAAAGGTCGAAGCTTAGGCTAAGGCTTAGGCTTAGGCTTAGTATATGTAGAACGGCATACCAGCCTATGACGTCACGCCCCTCAGCTTGACTTGGGCCCGCAAGTTTAAGCCTGAAATATGTAAACACACCTACTCCTAGGTAAAGAAGTGGGAGCCGAGGCCTCACCCCTCCACGAGAAACTGACGAGCCACCCGTGACAAGGTTTTTAGGGAGCTCATTGGTATCCCTGGGCACAGTCCTGTCTGAGGAATGGCAGTCGGTCAGTTATTTGACTCCGCAATTTTCCCCAAGGGTTCCCGACACTTTTGAGTATATACATCTTAAACGAATAACGACATGGAAAGCTGCTCTGCGATCCGCTTGAACGTTAAAGTTACCTAGGCGACACCAAACCAAACCTAACTTATACTTCATTCTCCGAAGCCAAACTAGAAGGACAGTAGCGTTATATATCACCGAAATCCGGTTTAAATTCTGTTACTTTGTGAATATAAAATGTTTTTTATGGCCAACCGGTTTTGTGTGTTGTTTGTGTTTAGTGCTATCTATTATAATTTATTTATTTTATTTTATTAAAATTTTCGGCTTGTTTTTAATTGTTTATATATTGTGTTGTATAATTATATATATATGTGTTTATATGTGCTCAAAAATTTTATCTGTTGTTTGCGGTGTGACTATGTTTTTATGAGTCCACAAAGGCATTTGAGAAAATGTTACTGCTTTGTTTAGCGAAAAAAATAAACAGATGACTATTTATTTTAAGTATATATATGTGTATAGTCAGTGAAATTTTTTTTCCATTAGCCAAACATATAATATATTCGTGAACTCTGAAATGGTGAGAAGAATGGGATTAGACCAGGAGAAAAAACACAAATTTTTTCCTTGCGGCTCTCCCAATTTTTTTACTTCTAAAAATTCCCCATTTTCCCATTTGCCCAATTTCGCCTTAAAATTATAGTGTTTCAACTAAAGCTAAAATTTTGCTTGCGCCTTCTGCGCTGGAGAGGGAGGTCCCGACCCTTAGGTGTCTGGGCGGAATTTCTACTTCATGGCAGTAAGTAAACCCTTACTGACAGTCCCGCTTACTGCGACGCTGGATTCGACAATGCTTAGAGTGTGACTAACAGTAAAGAAAGGGGCGACCCTGATCTCGAAGAGATCTCTTTTGGGGGTAAAAGATGAATTAAACGGGATCCAGTAGTTCACTTTGAATAGGAGCGTAGTAGCTGAATAGATGGCATGTGCCTCATTAAAATTTAATTCACTTTCTGTGCTATCTGGGAGTGCAATTGACGGCTTTTCCCCTCCTCCAGCCGGCAATCAGGGCCGCGATAATTTTATTCGACGAGCTGGTTCAGAAAATACCCAGTTCGGATATTTTTATGGTATAATTTGGTTTTTGTTCGGTTACAAGTGGTTCTCTTGGTAATCAAAATTTTCGAAAAAAATTTTCTGGATAAATTTTATATTTCATTTGAACCGCATTGAGGAGTTGAGTCCAGTGTTAGTAAAATCAGCGCAATCAGTTCATGGCTTAAGGGGTTATTTTCATTTATGCGATATCCTATATAGACCTAAGGCAACACCTAAGCCTTACTGTAAGCCTAAGTCGTTAACCCATGAACCGATTGGGCGGATTTTACGACTCAGCTCGTCAATGCTGTTCGATTGATATTTATATCAAATTATGCATTTATCGAGAAAAAAATTTCAAAAATTTTGTGTACTAAGGCCACTTGATGGCGTGATAGATTTGCGTTTTTGAAAATAATGTGAAAAAAATCATTCTCCACAACGTCTTTGAGCGTCTTACAATAAAAGTCTAACCTACGTATTTTCATGTTCCCAACAGATGTAGGAAAATTTAAACCTTCGTATCTTCATGTTCATAACAGATGTAGGAAAATTTAAACCTTCGTATCATCATGTTCAT
>JASANE010029661.1:0-60711 GCA_030248225.1 Trileptium ribeirensis
TGAAACCTCTAGTGCGACGTACTAGTTTTATCTATCTTTATCTATCTTCATAAAAAATAAGCATCTACATCAATATTTATTTGCATTTATGACTGAGATAGGCAAAAAATGCTCAAACTCGCTGAAATTGTACACATTAAGTTAATCGAAAATAAAAATATAAAAAAATAGAACTTTACGAAGGGGTGATCGATAGGGGTTAGCTTCCGGATATGATGGGTCAGCCTCCTTATCCTCTTATAGCAGAAGCCCGGGACTGGCGCCATTGTTTGATTTAAAAATAACACTTATTGCAGCCTTTTGTATTTACACTTTGAACAGTACTAAATCATGTTTCATTTATTGAGCATGGGCATTATAGCAGTTGGTATTCTGTGTCATTTGCAAGTCTTCAGAAATTTGATCAGCTTTTTAGGCTAATCGGTATTACAGGGCCAGCTTAGTGGGAATAACATTGACATACGTTAAAAACATTGAATTTTCGTACTTCTTGGTCTCACGTTCAAAACCCGATTACAGGACTATTCAGTGCCTGCTTTGCTTTTCAGTGGTATATTTTTCGCACTAGTAGAAATAATGATACCAGAATTATGTGCCGGTTCTGATATTGTTCAGATATTCTGAGATATGATTGTGTGGGTTTTATATACCTAGTACCACAAACACAAACGTTTCTAACTGTTATTCATCAACTCTACTACAACATAACCTAAAGGAGTGGAGTTCAACGAAAATTAGTCTCGATTAAGAACACTTTTAGCTTTCAGGCGGAAAATTGTACTACGAAAAATTTCTGAAAGTGTGAATTGTTGTTAATACTGCTAGTGCGTGTAGCAATTTTTGGAAGTTCATTTAGGATAAAGCCAAGTCAGCTGGCGGACCATGGCTGCTTGCCAAAGGCTTTGACACTTCTTGTCCTGTGAGTTCCTTTATTCCAAAATCATTCAATTCTCGATCCGAATAATATTCGTCTCACATGTTCGGTCAACGGGATTCAGCGTCAAAATGGCTCAACGTCCCAGTGGATTTTCAAGCTGCCTTCGCTTCTGGAGTATATTACTAGCTTTGTTAGCGTTGGAGCCTGGCGACCTTATAATTACCGGGACTCCGGAAGGCGTAGGTGCTGTAAACCATGGCGATGTGATTGAAGCTACTATTGATGATGATTTAGTAACAATGAGATTTGAAGTGGGATCAATTATTACCTTAATGCAATAATTATTTTTTAAAGAAATAATCTGGAAGGCCAGATGTGGCTCGCGTATTGGCATTTCATTTTTCCACACTCAAGAGGTCTATATTTAGATGTAAGATCTAGTGTGAAACCATAAATTTATTACAAAAACTAATAATATGTGCTGTTTTACGCAAGCTGTGATGTTGAAATTTTTAGTAGGTAATACACAGCTATTTACTAAAGTTGTTCTTCCTTTTCTTACAATAAATGCGATATCGATAGGTCTGTCTCAGGAATCAGGCGTTTTGATGGGGAAAATTAACACTCTAAAATCCGGTTTAATACTTGATGCGGTGTGACAACCGATGACAATTTTCCGTGATTACAGTATCTGAGTTTGTACATTGAGATACTAATCAATAAAAACTTCAGATACGGTGCGATGCATAGACGAATTTTGATGCCGCATCGTACAACTAAAATTCTAGTTCTACATTATCATGTACAACTGCCGAGGTCGCTATCATTATTAGCAACCTCTCGGGTGCTGTAAAACAAACAATAAGAGTTCCGTTTATAGCAAATGGTCTAGTGATCTTTGTTATTTCTGTGAAATCAGGAAATTTGCACTTTCTCACGATTAAACGTTTTACTTAGTTTTGTTTTGTTGGTTTTTATCGGCTATTGGGACTAGACATTTTGGTGCTGTTGTAAAAACTGCTGAAATGGCATTGACAACAGCATATAGGGCGCTCATTAACAAGCCCAGAAACATAGTATCACCAAAAAGTTGACTCCCGTACCTACTGATTTCCGGATGTGAACAGTTTACCATTTTGAATCCCCTTACGTCTTGAATTAATTTATCATTCCCAGTATCGATGAACTATGTTTGGTCGCCGCCAAGTATCGAACCGCGAACGCTCGGGTGAAAGTTACATTTACTAACCACTGAACTATTACTCGGATCCTTAAGGCTGCTCGCCCAGTGAGCGAACAACACTCTTACAATCGTGCCAGTATTCGTCTAATTCAGTATTACAACGTATTCAAAGCGTAACTACTTGCTGTCTAACAGCTGCAAGAGCTAAAGGGTTCAACGTGAAGTGTACTAAATTTTGATTAACCATTTACATCTTGAATTAATTTACATATCGTGTATCGAATAACAATTTTTGGTCGCCGCCAGCTTCGAGTTATGAGCCAAAGTATCAAAAATACGCTAAAGAAACTGTAACTGTAATCAAAATATTGATCAATTTTTTGTTTGAGCTTTATTTCCAAGCGACTCCGCAAGAGTCTGACAACGTTAAGTTTTAATTTTGATATCAACCGTAGCCAAATTTCGATAATTTTATTAATTTATTTTTGTAGAGGGTTTAAATGTGACTACAGTTTTCGGGTTGCTGAATACAATGAAAGCATTGGTATTTCCGCAGTATCCAACCAATGACACGACTGCTTGGAGCCTTTTACATCGTAAAAATGGTGCTTAAAACTAAATTTTTTCGTTAAGATCTGATAAATATTTTTTCTTACAACCTGATATATATTCGCAAAGTTTTTGGCATTTTGGTCGCAGGATGATGACATTGTCATAGCGAGCACAATAAAGCATTGTGCAAATAGTGTTATAATATACAGCGTGTCTGCATTATATGGGCAGAGGTAATTTCTAGCACATAATGCAGTTACGAAATGTGCTGAAAATTATCACCATTTTGCCACAAATTGTAACAAGTGAATTTTAATGACCGTTTGAAACTTTGAATTTGTTTCGGAACATCATTTGGATTGGTTAACATCTCGGAAACCCCTAAAAAACTTGCATTTCTACGTAGGGTCAAAGCAGTGGCTTTGTAATGACACAGCCACGTTCACTGGAATAAAAACTAACTACTAAGATTTCATACATCATCAAAAGTTGGAAAGAAATGTATGAACAATAATTCGTCAACGAACTGCTGAACTCTAGGAAAAGCCAGCTTTGGTACGTGCCAAAGCTTAGTTTGTACCAAAATCTGTTCTCTTCCTGCGTCATCGGCTCATCAAGGAACATTTGTAGCACCACAATATTATTTGCGCGACCTTTGAAATCGAAAAAAACCAGATTTCCATCGAAATTTAAAATGAGCACGCTCTAAGTTGGGCTATGGAAAGGGCAACCAAAATTTACCTAAAGGGCTGCTACATTTGTCGCCAGTCGTGAGATCGCGCTAGAGGCCTCTATGTAGCATAGTTTGCTGGCCGAGAATTGCGTTTACAGTAGGTACGGGAGTCAACTTTTTGGTGATACTATGTTTCTGGCTTGTTAATGAGCGCCCTATATGCTGTTGTCAATGCCATTTTGAGCAGTTTTTACAACAGCACCAAAATGTCTAGTCCCATAGCCGATAAAAACCAACAAAAATAAACTAAGTAAAACGTTTAATCGTGAGAAAGTGCAAATTTCCTGATTATACAGAAATAACAGAGATCACTAGACCATTCGCTATAAACGGAACTCTTATTGTTTGTTTTAGGATACCCCAGAGGTTGCTAATATGATAGCGACCTCGGCAGTTGTACATGAATGTAGAACTAGAAATTCTCAAACTGTATTGATGCGGCATCAAAATTCGTCTATGCATCGCACCGTATCTGAAAGTTTTCGAATTTGATTAGTATCTCAATGCACAACCACAGACTGTACCACGGAAAATTGTCAATGGGTTGTCACACCGCATCAAGTATTAAACCGGATTTTAGAGTGTTAATTTTCCCCATCAAAACGCCTATTTCTGTAGACAGACCTATCGATATCGCATTTATTGTAGAAAAGGAATAACAACTTTAGTAAATAGCTGTGTATTACCTACTAAAAATTTCAACATCACAGTTGGCGAACAGCACATATTATTAGTTTTTGTAATAAATTTATGGTTTCACACTAGATCTTACATTGAAATATAGACCTCTTGAGTGTGCAATTATGAAATGCCAATACGCGAGCCACATCTGGCCTTCCAGATTATTTCTTTAAAAAATAATTATTGCATTAAGGTAATATTCTATTCCACTTCAAATCTCATTGTTACTAAATCATCATCAATAGTAGCTTCAATCACATCGCCATGGTTTACAGCACCTACGCCTTCCGGAGTCCCGGTAATTATAAGGTCGCCAGGCTCCAACGTAACAAAGCTAGTAATATACTCCAGAAGCGAAGGCAGCTTGAAAATCCACTGGGACGTTGAGCCATTTTGACGCTGAATCCCGTTGACCGAACATGTGAGACGAATATTATTCGGATCGAGAATTGATGATTTTGGAATAAAGGAACTCACAGGACAAGAAGTGTCAAAGCCTTTGGCAAGCAGCCATGGTCCGCCAGCTGACTTGGCTTTATCCTAAATGAACTTCCAAAAATTGCTATATGCACTAGCAGTATTAACAACAATTCACACTTTCAGAAATTTTTCGTAGTACAATTTTCCGCCCGAAAGCTAAAAGTGTTCTTAATCGAGACTAATTTTCGTTGAACTATACCCTTTAGGTTATGTTGTAGTAGAGTTGATGAATAACAGTTAGAAACGTTTGTGTTTGTGGTACTAGGTATATAAAACCCACACAATCATATCTCAGAATATCTGAGCAATATCAAAACCGGCACATAATTCTGGTATCATTATTTTCTAGTGCGAAAAACAGACCACTGATATGTAAAGCAGGCACTGAATAGTCCTGTAATCGGGTTTTGAACTTAGACCAAGAGTACGAAAATTCAATGTTTTTAACGTATGTCAATGTTATTCCCACTAAGCTGGCCCTGTAATACCGATCAGCGTAACAAGCTGATCAAATTTCTGAAGACTTGCAAATGACACAGTATACCAACCGCCATATGCTCATGTCATAATTAACATTATTTGCACCGTTCAAAGTGCAAATAGAAAAGGCTGCAATAAGTGTTATTTTAATCAAACAATGGCGCCAGTCCCGGGGTTCCGCTATAAGAGGATAAGGAGGCTGACCCATCATATCCGGTAGCTAACCCCTATTGATCACCCCTTCGGAAAGTTTGATCCCAAGATATTTTTATCTCCGACCAACGTAAGGTACAATTTCAGCGAATTCTAGCATTTTTTGCCTATCTCAGTCATAAATGCAATAATATTGACGCAGACGTATGATTTATGAAGATAGATAAAGATAGATAAAACTAGTACGTCGCACGAGAGGTTTCACCAACAAGTTGTCACTATGCGCAATCACATGTAACAGGTATAGTTTATGTTTGTACAACCCTAAAACATCAGGGAACTTTAAAGCTTTATAATGCTGGGCTGATTTAAAATAAGAAACGTCAAGTTTTTTTTCGTTAAACACAACCTGTAATAACCTATCTAAAGGACCAGAAAACAAGTGATAATCAAATATGTCGTCACAGACAAAATTTTTTGCGGTAAATTGGAGTAAATTGAAGTATTTAAATGCTTGTAAAACTCCTGAAGAGACATGACACAGTAATATTAGAGTTTACATGACCAAAGCATCGCACTCATCGTAACTTGTATCGATCGTTATAACCAAAGGAAATGGTGCGACCGCGGCTATTTTGCGCATTGTGACCACACCGAAGTTCCAAATTCGGTTGTGTGACCCCTTTTAAAGCCGGACGATGGCAATTATACGACAGTACTTTACTGACAACGCTATGACCATTTTATTTACATACCGAAACCGTAATGTTTTTTATTTTGTCCAAAAAGACTAAACATTTTTAACTTTACAAATCACAGATTTAAAAAATTATAAGTTGGACGAGTGATGTTTACGTAGTGGGTCCCAACACTTACCTTGTTTGGCGCATACCACGCAATAGAATTGTTTTATTGAAATTCATCAACCACGAAATCTTATAGACACATTCTAATAACCTATATACATCTACATTAAAAACTGGCAAAATTTGGCTATGTTGGCGCCAAAATTCAGCAAATTTTGCTCCGGCATGTCCCCGCTGATTTAATAGCGTTGCCAATACGGGGCTAAACCAGCGAACCAACGTGTTTAACGAATCAAATAATCATATTATCCACCCCTCTCCAAAAACATATTTTGTGAAAATTATGCATTTTAAACCTTGGCTCGCAGCTCGAAAACCCAATTAACTTGTCGAAATAAAAAAACAAAAACTTCTGGTAAAGAGTCGGCGAACCATATTTTGGCGGTCCAGGGAGTAGTTCCGCAAAAAGGATTGTTCGACGAAGCTGTCAATTTAGATGAATTGATTCCGGGTAGTGGTCTTCGATGCAAGTCTATGTTGCGATATATGGGCTGCCGAAACACTGGTACTCGTATGGCCAGATTTGGCAAAGAATGCTTTTAAAAGGAACTTATGATATTTTGAGCGGAAATATGGGGCCAGAGCCCTTAGCGTTCAACTAAAAGTTGCATCATCATTACATTTTCTATTGAAAAAAATTTTGATAAAAAATCCATCCATCCGAAGATGAGTAAAATGTTATAGACAAAAATTTTCACTAATCTATCTCCTTTTAGCGCACTCACGTGATACTCCGCTCGCTACGTTTCATTTTGGGTAAGATATTTGTAAGCAAGCACTTGGCCATTAAACGTCTCAGGCTAAACAGATTATTGAAACGAAGCGAGCGGAATTCGCACTGAAGGCGCTAAGAGAAAAATCGTGAAAATTTTTTTATCTGTTAAGGTCATTCATACCTCGTTTTCTAATTGCGATAATTTTTTGTTCGCTAGCAAAAGTGATGACGATGTGCACTTTAGTTGAACAGCTCCTACCCCATTTTATAGGTCAAAATGGCAAAAAACATGTTTTTAAAAGTTCTTTGCTAAATCTGGCACCACGAGTACTAGTGTTTCGCAGGTCATATCTGGCGACACAGACTTTTCATCGAAAAATGGAGAAATATAAAACCAACTCATCGACCCGCTGAACACGAGTTTATTTGCGGGAACCCTCCGTGTCGCTGTGGATCCCAATATAGTTTGTCGACGCTTTGCCAGAAACAGAGCCTTTTCAAATTTCAACGTATTATTATTTGTTTTTACTTTACAATTAATGCCTATTAAATCGTCAAGCACGCAGTACGATGGTTTTGTTATCTAGAGTCCAATTTGGCTACACTAAACGTTTTTATTGGGCTTACGGTCGATGAACCCAATTCCCAAAATGTAGTGCATTGTTATTTGTCCGAATGTTTATTGCGTACAGTGCATCAAGCATAATCTATATAAGTAGTTTTGAAGGCTCTATACAATTATTTGGGCATTTAGAGACTACCGTACACTTTAATGGGTTTAGAGTCAATGAACCCGATTTCCAAAATATAGCCTATCTTCATTTGTTTGGTTACGTATTGAGTACAGTTCTTTAAGAATTGTCTACATAGGTTTTCCGGTAGGCTCAATACGATGGTTATGTTATCTAGAGTACAACACAACACGGGTATCGTTATGCCTTTTCAGACGTTTTCACTCGGGTTCGAGTCATTGAACCCAATTTCTAGAATACAGTCGATCTTCAGGAGTTTGATATATTGCATTAAAAACGTCTTTATAGAGGTTTTGCGGTATGCTAAATGAAACGAGTTGGTTATATAGAGTCCAGCTTGCATAGTTCATGTCTTTTCAATGGCTTTTAGGGTCAATGAACTCGATTTCCAAGAATATAGTCAGTCTTCAGTTGTTTAGTTACGTACTGCGTACAAGCAATAAGATTAATTGTCTATATAGGTTTTCCAGGTTATCTAGAGACCAGCAAAAATGATACGTTGTCAGTTATTTTCCATGGGTTTAGCGTCGACGAGGTTTTAGGATTTTCAATTGGTTCAGGATTCAATAGGCTTTAGGGTACTATATACATGAAATACAGCCTGTTACAAGGTTTAACAAAATGATTATTTAAAAATAACACCGCGCTCGTTCTGTTACACCCTCGCTTGTGAGATACTATTTCTAATTAGGATTAAATACAGATGAAATTTTTATATGGCCACATATGTTTTAAAAACGTTTTGTTGCGATCGGTGTAACCACACAAAAAAAGTAAGCTGGCGTAGCACAATATTAGCGTGGTCCCGAAGGCGGGAGGGTTTGACCTCGAGCTACGAATTTAACCTACTATCTCCCAACCCAGCTATTTTGACGACAAGTCCGACCCATGAGAGATATTTTCACCTACGACAGCTGAGGTAAAAAGTAAGCTCGCGAAGCAGAATATTACCGTGGTCCCGACGGCGGGAGGGTTTGACCTCGAGCTACGAATTTAACCTACTATCTCCCAACCCAGCTATTTTGACTGACAAGTACGACCCATGAGAGATATTTTCACCTACGACAGCTGCTGTAAAAAGTAAGCCCACGAAGCACAATATTACCGTGGTCCCGACGGCGGGAGGGTTTGACCTCGAGCTACGAATTTAACCTACTATCTCCCAACCCAGCTATTTTGACTGACAAGTCCGACCCCATGAGAGATATTTTCACCTGCGACAGCTGCTGTAAAAAGTAAGCTCACGAAGCACAGTACCGTGGTCCCGACGGCGGGAGGGTTTGACCTCGAGCTACGATATTAACCTACTATCTCCCAACCCAGCTATTTTGACTGAGAAGTCCGACCCATGAGAGATATTTTCACCTACGACAGCTGCTGTAAAAAGTAAGCTCGAGAAGCGCAATATTACCGTGGTCCCGACGGCGGGAGGGTTTGACCTCGAGCTACGACTTTAACTTACTATCTCCCAACCCAGCTATTTTTACTGACAAGTCCAACCCATGAGAGATATTTTCACGTACGACAGCTGCTGTAAAAATTAAGCTCGCGAAGCACAATATTACCGTGGTCCCGACGGCAGAGGGTTTGACCTCGAGCTACGAATTTAACCTACTATCTCCCAACCCAGCTATTTTGACTGACAAGTCCGACCCATGAGAGATATTTTCACCTACGACAGCTGCTGTAAAAAGTAAGCTCGCAAAGCACAATTTTACCGTGGTCCCAACGGCGGGAGGGTTTGACCTCGAGCTACGAATTTAACCTACTATCTCCCAACGCAGCTATTTTGACTGACAAGTCCGACCCATGAGACATATTTTCACCTACGACAGCTGCTGTAAAAAGTAAGCTCCCGAAGCACAATATTACCGTGGTCCCCGGCCAATTGTTGGTTGTATGTTGTTCGTTCAGTTACGTATTGCTACTAAATTTTTTGGAAGAGAAAAGTTTTTGATGTAATATTATTTAAAGCCTAGAATAATTTCATCTGCAGATAGTCATGGTGTCATAATATAATATAAAACATCGACTCGTTAGTAATAATATGTTATGGCCCACGATTAATATTACACACGGATTTTTAGTTGATTCGTAGAGGTCGCAATATTGTCTTCGGATATTGTACTTTTGAGCACGTGTTATAAAGGTAAATGTGATTGCTATTAATTTACAGTTAATAGTCAGTTTAGTAAATGTTTTTGTTCAACATAATTCGTTGGGTCATGAGTATGCTGTGTATAGTTAGCTCATTTTGAAAAAAATAATTCAACTTTAAAATTCATGTGCAAGCTTTATTTTATACTGGTAACGAAACATTTTCGATTAGTAATGCTTAAATTCTGGTGAAATGCAAAAATTCGCTTCGGTTTTACTTCTACGAGATCTTTAAAGAATGCTTATTGTAACTGCAGCATGTAACTGACAAAACTCATAAGGAATACAACAGTGACAAGTTTCTTTAGCTTCGTTCTAGCTTTTGCTTATTTTCGCTACCTAACACAAAACTATTTCTAACGATGTATTGAGATATGCTTATCGATACTGTAATGTTGAAAGTTTCAGGCTGTCGCCGGTACGTGGTCAACTCAAGCTTTCGACGCTTTAGAACACATCGCACCCAGCTCCGGCATCGCTTTCATCATGATTCCGTTTGCTCTGCTGTCCGCAATTATAGTTTGGCGTGTACCTGAAACAAAAAATAAATCGCTTGATAAAATCATACGTGCTATGGCTTCAAAACGACGTCGAAAACTACACAAAAGGCAACAAAAGCAACTTCAGCGGCAGCAGCAACAACTTCAGCAAATCGACGATACATCTCATAATAGTTTCAAATGACAGAAGGAGGTTTGCACAAGGACGATTGGCGAGCAAAGACGCATAATGACGAGACTGACCGCAAACGATATCAGCATAAGAAAGTTCGGCCAGGAGATAGTAACAAAACGCTATCATTTGGAAACGATATATTTGATTAACTCCACTTACCAAATCACTAAAACTTTCGGATAGCGGTAAATCCAGGCAATGAGATAAAAAATCTCATTTAAACGAACAAAATCAACTAATGACAAGTTGACGCTCACAAAAGGTGCGAAAACAGACAATTTGGATACCGGTGAATCCAGGCAATTACCAATCTAATTTAAACGAACAAAATTCAACTAATGACAAGTTGACGCTCACAAATAGTGTGAAAACAGACAATTTGGATACGGGTGAATCCAGCCAATTACCAATCAAATTTAAGGGAACAAAATTCAACTAATGACAAGTTGACGCTCAAGAAAGAAGAGACAAGACACAGATCACACCGCACCTAAAAGAAGGCAGACACCCCCACACACAGGCGCCAAGCACACACCCCCCCAGACCAGAACACACCCAAACACCAGCACAAAAAAGAACCACACCAAACCACCCACAACCAAAACACACCGCACAAAGAAGAAAAAAAACCAAAAAGCACCACCCGACCACAAGCAACACGCAACCAAACCCCAAACAAGAAGAGACAACCCGCAACCACAAGCAAGCACAAAGCGACACGCAAACAGCAAGAGAGCAAACGAAAGAAAAGGAGAGGAAAGGAAAGAAGAAGAAAGAAAGGAAAAAAAGAAAAAAAGAAAAAAGGAAAGAGAAAAAAAAAACAAAAAAAAAAAAGAAAAAAAAAAGAAAACAAAAAACAAAAAAAAAACCAAAAAAACAAAAAGCACCCCACAAATGGTGTGAACACAGACAATTTGGATACGGGTGAATCCAGGCAATTGCCAATCAAATTTAAGCGAACAAAATTTAACTAATGACAAGTTGGCGCTCACAAATGGTGTGAAAACAGACAATTTGGATACGGGTGAATCTAGGCCATTACCAATCTAATTTAAACGAACAAAATTAACTAATGACAAGTTGACGCTCACAAATGGTGTGAAAACACACAATTCGGATACCTGTGAATCCAAGCACTTGATCAAACAATCTAATTTAAACGAACAAAACTCCACTAATGGCCAATTGACGCAAACAAAAGATGGGAAAGTAGATGTCAAGTTGTAAATAGTCTCAGATACTAATATAATAATCTCAACCTACTGAGAAACATCTACAATGTAAATAAAATAATATCAAGATTTTATGTTGAATCCTTGAAGGAAAGTGATGCTTATGGCACGCTGCACTGTATAGACACTGGAATGACGTTTGTCGGTTTTTGCACCATTAATATTTTTCACTGTGGTCCCATCCCCACGACTTTATTTTAGTATTTATATTTGGAAAAACGTCACAGGGACTGACCGAATGTTGGAGACAGTAGGGAAGTTGGGAGGATTGGACAAAATTCGGAAATTTCATCACCCCTAAAAGTGGGACAAAGGATACTAAAGTCGACCGGGTAGTCCCACAACCTATATAATGTAGTGTGACATAAGTGCCTCGCTCTTGTTCTAGGGTTGACTATAAGGTAATGGACTCTTGACCATATTATTTGATGTTACACGTTAACCTATAACTGAGTTTTAGTTGTACAGTGGTATTGCCACTGTCAGGGTTATAGGATCTAGCTTTCGCTGGTGCCCTCAGATTGTAACGGTAATAGGTTTTTTAACTTGAAATTATCAGATCTATCGATCGAGTCGGCCTTTGCAGTACAAGGGTGTTCCCCATGTAAAATATTATGGCGACGATCTTCTTTTATAGACCTGTATGCCTCTGAGTATAAATGCATAATCTGCATTATTTTATACTATAGCATTGAAATACAGCTCCAGTTTAACCTTTCATACATGAATTTTATTGCTGCTCATTAAAAATTTTATATACAGTTAAAGAAGTTTTATTTACGTCTAACTGTATAAGAAATTACAGTGCAGGGCTACTGAGATGTTCCAATTTACAACAGTTCTGTTGCATTAAGCAAGAGCAAACGAAGAAATACTGTTGCCAAAACTGTCAAAACACATAAATTAAAGCGGTAGCTAGTGTATCACATTAGTTGCGATCGCTATAATTCCAGCTTCACCCAAATTGCGATACTACAAAAAGAAATATTATGAATAATTTTATATACAACGCATATAATGATATTATGCTATATGATCCATAAGGCTAGGTAGGGGGTTAGCCTCTTAAAGGATCTAACTCTCCAGGCAAATCACCCTGAGTCTTCACAAAACCACCGCTTCAAGCACCTACACGCGAGTCAAAGTCGAGCGGTATGGAAATATTTAAATCAATTATAGCAAAATTAAAAAAGAAATTAAGAGAAAAGTTGTTGAAAAGTATGAGAAAAAATGGGGATCATGGCGAAAATTTTTGGTTTCTTACGTATCCTACACCATGGTGGTATTTTCGCTGATATAACAAGAGTAAATGGAATACTTGCGACAGTACTTGAAAAGGTCTTGACGGAAACCCTTCTTCATGAGCCAGCACCATCAACGACAATAACGCTCTAGCTACTACGGGAATTGAAGTCAACATTGAGTTGCATTGTTGCGTGCACTGCAGATTGGCAAACCACGGCTCTGACGACGTTGTGGCATAAGTTTGATATTGCCGCTACTTAGAACCTGAATCAGTTGGACAGTCGTGATCGTAACGTGGAAGGTTCCGGTCAAGTGAATGCGCTGTGAAACGGTGCTGATCTGGAAGAAGAAAGTAGTCCAGCGAGTTGCAGCAACAATTGTCCGTTTTGGTTTCTCCCGAATATGATAACTGTGTGGTCAAATCAACAACTGCAAAATACGAAAGATGGTCACCCTCATGCTCAACCATTTCGAACTGAACTACGTGTCGACGGACGCGATTTACGCTGATCGGTAACTATAACGTGTTAAACATGAACAGTAGTCGTGACTACTTTGGATTTGTCTTTTAATCTAGAAAAAACGATTCAGTACGCTTTGCAACATGTGTCGTCAAAGAACTAGTGCCTATGATTCGAAGAATCAACTAGCTATGTGGGAACAGCCGGTGCAATACCGGGACACAATGATAATATCGGTCAAAGGTCCTTTACTCTCACATCAACCTTTTCTTCAAGTTATGGTCATGATTACTAAAGAGCACTACCTGGCCATGGTCTGAACGCTTGTAACATAACGTTTTAGTGTTGTGTGACATGGTAATGCTATAGTCACGTTATAATGTCCCCATCGTTTGGAACCTGTGTACCCACGCAGTGTCAAACACACTCTGGATTATAGGATGTTTTTTCATGAAACATTTCAAGGATAGTTAGCTAGGGTTTGTCAAGGACACTGTGTTTTCGTTGCAGTTTCGTAACAATATGCGGTAAACCATCTTGTCAGCGTGCATATTTTCTAGATATAACTGTTGAAATTTCCGCTAATAGCACAATTGAATAAATACACCACATTAGTCGCATATTGTGTGTATTACTGTTAGATCACGAACAAATAATAGCTAATAGTGTTTGCGATACAGTAATCAAATATGGTAAGTAGATGAAAAAGGCTGGTTTTACCCCCCCCCCGGAGGAGGTTGGGGTGATGACTCATCGCATATGACGTGGATGGGGGTGATGACGAAATACCTAAGGTGGGATAATTAATTACCCCCTCCCTGCTATATGTACATATATCTTTAGTCATATATATGTTGCGTCAACGGCGGTGATTAATTACCCCCTCCCGGCGTTTATACATATGTATATATATGTTATATATATCATGTATAAATATCTGTATATATTATATATATATGTAATACACATTTATGTATGCATTTAATTATTATAATAAAGATGCAAACCACGTGTTAACGGCTACGTCAACAAACGTTTCTTTTATGTAAATATGCGATATGCCGAAACTGGTTTTATATATGACAGTCAGTAACGTGGTAATTCATTTTGGTGTTATTGCGGGTATTATATACAGAACAGACCGAGGAATTAATGACAAAAAATACCACCTATTGCAGGAAAATTCTGTTGAGACAGTGTGAGAAATATTTTGGAACTTATTTGCTATTTTAACGCGACGTCGCTTGTCTCGGGAACCAATTTATTAATTTGGACTTTATTTGCTGTTTTAAACGCGACGTCGCTTGTATCGGAACCAACTAAATAATTTGGAACTTGTTTGCTATTTTTAACACGACGTCGCTGGTCTCGGGAACCAATTTATATTAATTTGGACTTTATTTGCTGTTTTAAACGCGACGTCGCTTGTATCGGAACCAACTAAATAATTTGGAACTTGTTTGCTATTTTTAACACGACGTCGCTTGTCTCGGGAACCAATTTATATTAATTTGGACTTTATTTGCTGTTTTAAACGCGACGTCGCTTGTATCGGAACCAACTAAATAATTTGGAACTTATTTGCTATTTTAACGCGACGTCGCTTGTCTCGGGAACCAATTTATTAATTTGGACTTTATTTGCTGTTTTAAACGCGACGTCGCTTGTATCGGAACCAACTAAATAATTTGGAACTTGTTTGCTATTTTTAACACGACGTCGCTTGTCTCGGGAACCAATTTATTAATTTGGACTTTATTTGCTGTTTTAAACGCGACGTCGCTTGTATCGGAACCAACTAAATAATTTGGAACTTGTTTGCTATTTTTAACACGACGTCGCTGGTCTCGGGAACCAATTTATATTAATTTCTACTTTATTTGCTGTTTTAAACGCGACGTCGCTTGTATCGGAACCAACTAAATAATTTGGAACTTATTTGCTATTTTAACGCGACGTCGCTTGTCTCGGGAACCAATTTATATTAATTTGGACTTTATTTGCTGTTTTAAACGCGACGTCGCTTGTATCGGAACCAACTAAATATTTTGGAACTTATTTGCTATTTTAACGCGACGTCGCTTTGTCTCGGGAACCAATTTATTAATTTGGACTTTATTTGCTGTTTTAAACGCGACGTCGCTTGTATCGGAACCAACTAAATAATTTGGAACTTGTTTGCTATTTTTAACACGACGTCGCTGGTCTCGGGAACCAATTTATATTAATTTGGACTTTATTTGCTGTTTTAAACGCGACGTCGCTTGTATCGGAACCAACTAAATAATTTGGAACTTATTTGCTATTTTAACGCGACGTCGCTTGTCTCGGGAACCAATTTATTAATTTGGACTTTATTTGCTGTTTTAAACGCGACGTCGCTTGTATCGGAACCAACTAAATAATTTGGAACTTATTTGCTATTTTAACGCGACGTCGCTTGTCTCGGGAACCAATTTATATTAATTTGGACTTTATTTGCTGTTTTAAACGCGACGTCGCTTGTATCGGAACCAACTAAATAATTTGGAACTTATTTGCTATTTTAACGCGATGTCGCTTGTCTCGGGAACCAATTTATTAATTTGGACTTTATTTGCTGTTTTAAACGCGACGTCGCTTGTATCGTAACCAACTAAATAATTTGGAACTTATTTGCTATTTTAACGCGATGTCGCTTGTCTCGGGAACCAATTTATTAATTTGGACTTTATTTGCTGTTTTAAACGCGACGTCGCTTGTATCGGAACCAACTAAATAATTTGGAACTTGTTTGCTATTTTTAACACGACGTCGCTTGTCTCGGGAACCAATTTATATTAATTTGGACTTTATTTGCTGTTTTAAACGCGACGTCGCTTGTATCGGAACCAACTAAATAATTTGGAACTTATTTGCTATTTTAACGCGACGTCGCTTGTCTCGGGAACCAATTTATTAATTTGGACTTTATTTGCTGTTTTAAACGCGACGTCGCTTGTATCGGAACCAACTAAATAATTTGGAACTTGTTTGCTATTTTTAACACGACGTCGCTGGTCTCGGCCAGTAAAGGAAGAAGTTTCAGGCATGCGCAACACAATCGGATTTGTGCCGAGGAGCAACTTTTTGGCTCCACAGCCCAAGCAAACCCTTTTTTTTCAGCTTTTTACCACAATCCTTAGACTTTTAACAAGGGAAAACTATACCCCAATTTGGAACATTGCAATTAATATATATACTTTGGAACAGAAAGGAAGCAAACACCTCCATGCCAGAAAAGAAAACCGGCAAAGGACGAAAAAAGCCCAACAGAAACAAGAGCCAGGCACAAGCGAGAACCGCCCAAACATCAAAGGAAACGAGACAGACAAAGGCAAGCGAAACCCGAAACACGGGAACAACACCAAACAAAGCAGAACCAAGCAACGACAAAATTCAGGAGGGGACCAACAATTTCAGGGACCAGAAAACCACCCCCAACAGGCAAACCCAAGCAACAAGAGACACCAACATTCGAGAACACCAAAGCCTCAAGCCGCCAAATCGGGGCCCACAACAGCCACACCCAGCCAACTCCCATCCCCCAAAGCCACAACAACCCCAGAAGAAAAGCAACACAAAACGACCAAGAAGCCACAAAAGAAGCGCACCCAAACCCAAACACAACCCAGCAAACGCCCCCCAGCTCACAACCCCAACCCCGCCCAGCCCCCCTCCCACCCCCACCCAAACCCCCCATCCCACCGCATTCCCACCCGGGCAAAACAGACCAACACAACCAGAGCAGCACCCCGCCCAGCCAGCACCCCACCCCACCAAACAGCCCCATTTCATATAAATAACTCGATTTATACTGTAGCGGGGCGATGGGTTGCCGGGGTAGGCGGGTAACCTATTCCGAAGGCGGGCAGGGTACCCAGATCGCTGGTGCTTGTGTTAAACCTCTGACTGCCAACCGATTCAGCACCCCCGAGGAAATAGGCTGTCGCACCCCCTCCCAAACCCCAGTGTTCAAGGGTGGGGCCCGCTGTAATGGCTCACGTGTCTAGAGGCATGGTGAGGACCCCCCTCGGCATAACTGACCCGTTCGAGACCGGTTGCCCGAAATGGGAAGTTGCCCTATGCCGCTTAATTGAGCTTATTAGTTCGTCAGCCCCCAGGCGATCAGTCGGTTGCCAAACAGTAGTCACTTATATTCTGATGTTTTCTATTTGTAAGTCCCTGCTCGCGTAGCTTATAAATCATATACAATTCGGTATTAAACGCCTGATAGTTTTTTATCTTTGTCTGTGGTCTATGTGTGGAAGGATGATCTATGTTGATTTTCCCACGGTATCAGATTACAACATTGTATCGAAAGTTTACACAAGCGGGATGTACATTTTCAATGTCAGGCAACAAACAACTACAGTGGCAGCTGCTATAATTCAATTCGTGGCCGGACCGTGTCTAATCTACTTACGTGGCGACTGCCATGGCTTATTGAATGCCGAAGACACGGCTAAGAATACGAGCACTCTTCATTAGCGGGACTAGTAGAATGGGCCGTCCTTTGTAGCGGGACTCTTGGCAGCCTGGCAGTTACGCCGACTGGGGCTGTCATTGACTCAGGGCTTCCCAGTCCCTATCCGACTACAAGGCGAAGGACATTTCCGAAGTCAGCATAAACCTGCTCGGGGGTTGCGTTAGGCGTCAACGTATTCTTACTGTGGTGGGCCTGAGCTTGCTCCAATTTATAAGTTGACACGACGCTTACGCTTATTCGGGGTCAGCACGTCACCGACACCAGATTCAACTACGCATGGCCCAAGATAGAGATCAGTAACATTGATTCGTAGACGCTACTTTAGCTACCATACCACGCCGAAGTAAGATGGTGATAGGCTAAGCTATTCTGTTGCCTCACATGCGGTTGCCGGGCCTTAACGCTACGTTGTATGATCAGTGCGAGACGTGGGTCGTTTAGCGCCTCCGTACGATGACACACGCTTAACTGCTAGATGCCTTCAAGGAAAAAGTTGCGCAAGGATTAATTTATATCTTCGACACTAAACCGTACGACACTTGTTTAAGGTTAGCGTGACTTAAATTATCTTTCACCTAGTACGCTACAACCGTGTTCCAGGGCCATCTGTCGGCTCCTGTACACCGCCAAAATAACGCAGAGACTTAAGTGAATCATGTTTTAACTCCAAGTCAGTGGACTATGCCACGCATAAGTACAACATTAATAGATACAAGGTATGCTATAGTACAAATCACATCAGGGTTATCGATACTGATTGTCAACGATTATAAGAGCAATGTTTTCGCTTTATGTTTCATGACGCAGACCTCGGTACTGATTTTGATGGTAATACTCCTAATCCGCTCATCCGCGGACGTTAGCCTAACTAGCAAATGGCTGTTTACGATGACTCGTCGAGGTAGTTAAAGAGACTTACTAAGCCTTTCCGGCAGGGCTGCCTTCGGATGTGAAGGTACTCGAATGCCATAGTTCAGCTAAATAAACAGAAATGCTTGATTTCTGGCTATCATTTTTTGGATGATTTATCGATTCCTACAAGCCTGTTTCCCGCAGTTGATGGAGACAGCTAAAATAACATGCGATTAATGTGACATCCGTCACTGGGAGATGGAGATGCCCATGTCTATTTTCTCGGATCTAAAACTTGCACAGTAAGTCTGATTTGTTGCGACGAATGAACTCAAACCGAGAGCTTAGATTTCTGAACACCTAGAACACCTCAAGGCTGCCCCAAAATTACGGCCATGATAACCAAGAAAGTGTAAATCTCTGTCCGAAACCTATTCACTACACAAATAAGAGCATAAAACTGGTTTACCCAACTATATCACAAAACAAAGTAAAACGCTGGCCAGTGCTCTAACACTAGTAGGGACGCAGACCATGGGAATCAGTCCGGGCGGCCGAGCGAAGGCCGGAACAGCGCGAGTCGACCGAGAACCGCGAGTAACAAAGCATAACTTTAAAACGACTACCAGGCCCCGCGGCCAAATGCGAGAACGCGCACTGATACGACTGCGAAGAGACCGCACAAAGCAGCTTAAACCAAAAACAAACACCGTAAGGCCCGTCGAAACACGCGTCTGCTCGCGACGCTCGCTCAACCCAAACTGATCCCCCGATCCGACAACGCAAGCTCTTTTATTGAGTAAGCTCCGGCTTTCCTTTTATGATCAGATAAAAAGACGATAACGATCAGATAATTATAGCCCAGTTGCACGTAGTAATTATAATCGACCAAACAGGTATTTTAAATTGCAACGCAATAGATTGGTAAGCAATCCACGAAATGGACTAGTAATGTTAGCTTGGCCAATGCGAATTAATCATTACCTTAAAGACGACCAAGAATTTTACAGCCGGTCTTATCTGGTCCGACCCCAATAAATTTTACAACTCTGAAGCAGTAAATAAAGATAATACGGTTCGAGTAAAGGGTCACTGAACTAGAGCGCAACTTAGAGCGCGATAAACTTTATGACGCCCAAACGACGCCCTTATCGAGGCGGTCTTTTAAAACGACAGTAAAGCAGTGAACCGTTAAACTTGAGATAACAGAAACCAAAGGTAATAAAGCTTTGGCGCCTCAATTCCAAACCAAGGGGCCATAACTTAGTACAGTTACCCAATACTCATAACAAAGCCATTAACTGCATTATTTTCTACTACACATAGTCATTCATTCTGACCAAAATGAATGGTCAGGACAGACCTGCTGCAATCTGAACCAACTCATCGTGGTTAAGTACTCACTATGAAAGCAAGGTATTGAGACCGATAACGCCAGATCATAATAAGGATACGATACGGTGACATTTTTATAAACAAAGTAAAAGACAGCATGAACAAATTAACACAAATGTAGCACTCAACGAGGTCTAACGATACTTATAAGCGAATACCCGACTAACGCGAAATGGGTTCCGCTGCTACGTTACATTTGTGCCAACAATGCCCCAAAGATTCGCACACTCGCAATGGTCGCAACGATTGGTACCTAAAACCCTATGCAATCGCGTAACAGTATTGGACGTACTACCGGGCGCTTCCCGCTACAGAAGCCGTCCCTACCAATATTTTAAAATTTAAAATAGAGCATCCAAACCCAAACAGTAATTAATTTTAAACGCGCACTGCCTTATCAGAGCTCTACGGCGCATTACCCAATAAAACAATAATACAAAGGCAACAGAGATAAAATACCCTTCACAACAAAACGACGATGTACTTGCCATAAAGACAAAATGTCCGTTACAATCTCAAACACAGTCTGTGGTTGAATTGTTTCACTGATTAATAACTATTTTATTACAATTAATAACTTTCATTCCAAATGCTTATAAAAAACTCATTCCGGAACATCCAAAATATAAAGAAGCGTTTATAAGAAATAAACTAATAAAACGCTACTTGAAACAGCCTTCGATTCGGATATACTCTGTTTCAACTGAACATAACTTGGTAATTGGGAGACTGCTACGTCCAACAACCTTCACATTAACCCAGTCTCTTTTAAAACTACCATTAATATACAAGCAATCTCTCCACTAACGTTTTAAGCAAATATTTAAATTAGCTTGTTCTAGCTAAATACAATAGGAAAATACTAAAGTATATTGTATTTCAACACCCCCCTATATAACCCCCTTTTTTAGCAGGTGGAACCTCTGAATTCTTTAATAATATCAGTATTATTTAGAGATTTTTAGTATTCGGATTCTGTGCATGATTCCTTATATCTTTGTGATGGTCTTTACTGAACCATTTCTGGCCACTCTGGGTAATTCTTAGAACATCTTCCTGCAACAGAATACGCACAAGGCGAAACACTGTTACAATTGCAATATATTAATAGCATGTTAAGTTAAGTTTCAATGAACAAAATATACAAAATAAACAGTACATATAAAATGAAAACTGTAGCGAGCGTACTAATTGCTCTGAGGCTGTATATACCACATTTTTCCGAGTAAACTGTGCAAAAAAATGAGTTAACAGAGAACGTCATTAAATCCTGTAATGTGACTCCTGCGTTTTCGTTTTGACCTCTCGTTTGAAAAGGGATATTTATTTTCTATTCTATAATTAAATACAGATAAATTATTCCATCTTAACAGAGCAAATAACTGCTTTTAGTAGCCCGAGAAAATTAAAACAGAATCTAAAAAATATTTCGGATCTACCAAATAGATCCAACAAATTCTAATGGCTTATGTGAAGCACAACCTTTTGTATATATTTAACAACATAATGTAACAAACTTAACTATTCTACAAGTTTTTTGCGTACTACTCGCGATACTTTAATAATATCTGACTTAATATACCCATACTATACCTACCACAGGCAAACATATATTGTTCTGTATTTAATATAAACTCCTGAATATGAGAATAAATATCACTCATACGAGGTAGTTAATAAGCAATTCGATTAAACGGGTCGTACCGCCGCCATTTAAGTGTAACCCATCGTAGAAAAATCGTTGATGCAACGGTTCTACCTGTATTACCGTACAGTTTCGACGCAATTCGTTCTTGCAGTATGCATCCCATAGCATATTGTTGTAGCGCCATAAGTGACTTAACTACCTCGTTTGAGTGATATTTATTCTCATATTCAGGACTTTACATTAAATACAGAACAATATATGTTTGCCTGTGGTAGGTATAGTATGGGTATACTAAGGCAGATATTATTAAAGTATTGCGAGTAGTACGTAAAAAACTTGTAGAATAGTTAAGTTTGTTACATTATGTTGTTAAATATGTAGAAAAGGTTGTGCTTCACATAAGCCATTAGAATTTGTTGGATCTATTTGGTAGAGCCGAAATATTTTTTAGATTCTGTTTTAATTTTCTCGGGCTACTAAATGCAGTTATTTGCTCTATTAAAGATGGAATAATTTATCTGCATTTAATTATAGAATAGAAAATAAATATCCCTTTTCAAATGAGAAGTCAAAACGAAAACGCAGGAGTCACATTACAGGATTTAATGACGTTCTCTGTTAACTCATTTTTTTGCACAGTTTCCTCGGAAAAATGTGGTATATACAGGCTCAGAGCAATTAGTACGCTCGCTACAGTTTTCATTTTATATGTCCTGTTGATTTTGTATATTTTGTTCATTGAAACTTAACTTAACATGCTATTAATATATTGCAATTGTAACAGTGCTTCGGCTTGTGCGTATTCTGTTGCAGTAAGATGTTCTAAGAATTACCCAGAGCGGCCAGAAATGGTACGGTAAAGACCGGCATAAAGATAAAAGGAATCATGCACAGAATCCGAATACTAAAAATCTCTAAATAATACTGATATTATTAAAGAATTCAGAGGTTCCACCTGCTAAAAAAGGGGTTATATAGGGGGGTGTTGAAATACAATATACGTTAGTATTTTTCTATTGTATTTAGCTAGAACAAGCTAATTTAAATATTTGCTTAAAACGTTAGTGGAGAGATTGCTTGTATATTAATAGTAGTTTTAAAAGAGACGGGGTTAATGTGAAGGTGGTTGGACGTAGCAGTCTCTCAATTACCAAGTTATGTTCAGTTGAAACAGAGTATATCTGAATCGAAGGCTGTTTCACGTAGCGTTTTATTAGTTTATTTCTTATAAACGCTTCTTTATATTTTGGATGTTCCGGAATGTGTTTTTATAAGCATTTGGAATAAAAGTTATTAATTGTAACAAAATAGTTATTAATCAGTGAAACAATTCAACCACACTTGGACATGAGTTTCATGTCGAGACCGATCATAAGCCACTTAAGGCATTATTTGAGAGACCGCCGAGAAATTCACGCCTAGCCCAATGGCGTAATGAGTTACCCATGGAATTCGTTGGATTCAATATTGAATATCGCCCTGGTAAGGCCAATGCCAATGCAGACGGACTTTCACGCGACCCCCGACATGACGTGGATTTCTTTGATTCTGCCGATGAAGCCGAACACGACGAACAGGACCATACTCGAATGGTTGCTGTAGCCGTAAAAGGACAGGATCGTGGCAAGGGCAAAGCTCCTGCCAAACCACCACGGAGACTTCCTACTGAAGAAGCCTGGAAACGACTTACGCGACAGTTAATGGGACTTCCCCCAGACGCTCCCGTTAACCTCCCACCCGAGTACGTCAGAGAACACTTTTACCATATGTTGGGAGGACCAAGATATGATCCTCTACCGGACCCGACGCGTTTCATTTTCTGTGGAGACATCGACGACCCATGGCCTGAAGGAGTCGAGATGCCTTGGAAGCGCTCGACCGCTCCCGGACCGCCGACTGAACCAACCCCAACTCAAGAACCTGTGAGTGACTCAACCCCTGGACCTTCATCAGCCCCTGACCCATTCGTCCGACCTACACTGCCAAAAGAACCCCCGACTGCTCCGACACCGCCCGCTCCTGGCGCGGCAAGCGAAAGGTCAACGCGTGCCACTGCCGGTACTCCTGACCCCAGTAGACCCCGGACATTACCAACAACTGCTAGGAAAAGATATGGTGGTTTACCAGAAGTCGAGGAGTTCGATACCTTAATTAGGGTCGCCTACGCATGTGGGCCGCGCGTACGTTTGCAACGCCCTGAACAGGTTTATGATACCGGCGAACACATATACTTACCACACTTCCAACAGTATGAAGGACGAAATCTCCTCAATTACATACCTTACATCCAACGTAGAGATAAACAATTTGGACCCATATGGTGGTACCTACACACCCGCCAACCACCAGCTGACGAAAAGGCAGCGACTGCTCTCAAGCTAGAAGCTCATCACTACCGTCTCTGCCCCGATATAGCCATTCTGTACTTGCATCCCATCATGCCTAACGACCACAGACCTAAATTGTGCGTGCCCAGACTACTCATCCGACAAATACTCAAACACGAACATGACACTCTCTTCGGTGGACACCCAAGTAGGGATCGCCTACTAAGCAAACTCAAACAGTTCTATTATTGGGAGACCATGGGTAAGGACGTCGATGAATATGTGAAACGGTGTGTACTTTGCCAGCGATCACGAAATTTACCACAAAATGTTCGAGCTGCGCTCGGAGATAACCCGTTGGCTAGCGCTCCTATGCACCGCATGATCGTCGACATATTAGATACTTGGGTTTTGTCCCGAAAGGGGAATCGGTACTTTATTGCCTTCATTGACCAATTCACTAAGTTAGTCATCGCCGCCGCATTGCCTGACCAAACAGCTAAGAGTGTAGCTCGAGTCTTCGTCGAAGATGTAGTGTGCCGCTATGGCGCTCCCGAGGAACTAGTTTCCGACCGAGGAGGATGCTTCGTTTCAGAAGTCATGGAAGCCCTATGCGCTAGACTACACACCTTTAAGCGAGAAACCTTGAGTTACATCCCGAAAGCCAATGGAGAGATCGTACGTTTTAACCGCACACTACTATTCCTCTTAAGAGTAGCTTTACCCGAGAATGATCATACTACTTGGCATGAAGTTCTAACCTACTGTATAATGTCCTATAATTCTGCAGTACACGCTTCTACACATTACCCGCCTTTCATGCTCATGCACGGATTCCAACCCCGAGTACCGGGTGGAATCGAGGCACAGACTGATTGGGGACGCTATCCCGGAGCAGAAGCTTATCGCGCTAACGTACAACGATGGTTAGCCACGATTAGAGATCGAGCCTATCGCTCCATGGAATCCGCGAAGGAATATAGAAAACGCTACTACAATCGCAAGATCAAGGTCCCAGATTATCTAGTTAATGATCATGTGTGGGTCTACCGATATTATACCACACCTGGACTATCACGCAAACTAGAACGCAGGTGGTGTGGACCGTACCAAATTACTAAGATAATGCTGCCCTGCATCTGTGTCAAACTCCCTGGACAACCCAATGCCTCTGACCATGTAGTCCATGTCAATCGCACCAAACCATGTTACAGACCACTTAGTAGTTTTCCGGACATGGCCGATTTGCTGAAGGCTGTGCCTCCCGCTTACATCGAAGCTGCACTACAAGAGCCAGGAGAAACTATCCTTGCCGATAAATATTTCGCTAGGAATTATAGGCTGCCGATCCGGAGGCAGTCGACCGGCTACGCCAAGATATCGATGGTGCATCTGATACAACTAGTGTGGAGATCGGCGATCCTAATCTAGTATACACGCAAGCTCAGGCTGACATACACCGCGCTGTAGTAGAACTGCTGGCCATTCAGGCCCCAGCTCAAGCCTCCTCCGGAGCTCCGCAACAAAACAGGTTACCTATTTGTGATCCTGATAGAACTCCCGACACAGAATGGCCCGCTATCTCGCAGGAACTCGCTACACAAGACCCTGCTAAGTTACCTTATGCGCTTGATAAACCCCCAGGCTCATTCTCTCCAGAATACGGACGACACACCGTCCCAGTCACCTTACGGGAACAAGAGCGATCCGTCAGAACTGAGGAACCGACTAGACCTTTAGCTCTGCCACGCGCAGGCAATGGCCGCTCGTTACGACCATTTGACGTCAACGACTTAGGCCTCGTCGAACTACTTGCTTCGCAGGATCCGGACGAGTCCTCGCCCCACACTCCCGAACCAGCCATCTCTCCAACTTCAGCCGTAGAACACGCCGTCCAGACTTCGCCGCTTACGCCTGCCCAACGCCACGCCGCAGTCGCTACTCAAACTCACCGCAGTCCCCGCTCTCACCGCCTAACCCCCGATTCAGACAAACCACCGGTACCGTACCGCTCCCATCGTGAACCGCTTGAGCTGCCTGAACTACGATATCCCAAACCTCGCCACGCATATTCCGCTCCACCTACTCCGCTCCCACACACGCCGCTAATGCCTTTAGGATTCGAAGCTACGTTAGAGGAGTATACCCCAGACGAATGGATTACACCGTACTCGACACCTCCTCGACCACCGCCTACGCAATCCGCTCCAGCTTATAGCCAGCCTCCTGTAAAACTAGCCCCGGCTCGAAATCCCGTACCTAAACCACGACAGAAATCAGTTAAAAAACCCACACCGGCTAGCGAACCAGTGTCCTCTGCAGATTCGGAAGACACATCACCCGAAACTGCCGATTCCCCAACGCCACCGCATCGGTGGGCAATCTCACCCTTACTTTCGCCGCTAGCGGAACGTAAAGTTAGGTCCCCACCACACCAGTGGATAACCCCTGTTGCATTATCACCCCTACCGGAACGAGAGACTGGTACCCCACATGTTTCTTCTTTCGGTCGCTGGACCACTAGAAGACAAAACCAGCAAGCAGAATGGGAATGGGCATTAGAAGAGAGGAACAGAATCAGGGATGAAGAGGCCCGTGCTCGAGGGGAACTTCAGGATGCAGCCGATTTAGTAGAATATTTAGCAGGACCTATCATACAGCACCCACCCTCGGAGGCCCAGACAGCCGCCGACGACATTGTGGCAGAATTTGTTGAAAGCTTGGCTAGGAGACGTGAGGAAAAGGAAAGAAACACGAAAGAGTCACACCGACCCAACGAATCTTCGGAGGGCGGCAAAGCCAAACGATCTCGAAAACGAGCCGTCCCCACGGTTAGCGAGACAACTTCAACCATAGGCGAGTCAACCGAGGGTTCTCCTATTCGGGGGAGGAAGAAGGCGCCGCCGCGCAGCGCATCCTCCGCCATAAAAGGGACTCTAGCTCGACCCGCACGCGCTAAAGCTCAACCACACGTTAGTTGGGAAGACTGGGAAGACGAAATGCCCCTAAGTCAACTTTTACAGGGACCTAGTCGAAGACCCCGCTTCGAACTTGACCCTTCTACTGAAGAAAGTGAGGGTTCCCCTGAGATGGACCTTCTGGTGAGAAGACCGGGGAAAGGACAGAGCCTCCCCAACCCACTCGACGACAACCACATCGTCAGGCTAGAGACCGCCGTCGAGTGTACGAGGACCACGTACCACATGGAGCTGAAGCTCGAGTGGTAATCCCGCGCCTGACACCCGACCACCTCCCCAGTTAGGCAAACCGTGCCTTTTGCTCCGCCGACTCGACATCGTGACCCTGTCATGCCCATGAACCCTCCAGCCAGGAGTGTTCGTGCCCAGCACGATATGTTCGAACCTTTTAGGGACATCTTTGACGACCAGGACATTGAAGACATGTTAGCCGCACATCCTGATTTAGAACCGGACGAGAATGACGGACAACGACAATTACGACCTGAAGACATTGGACTGGAGGTGGTTCGACCTCCAAGACAACCACCTCGGGGAAGACGATATTAGCGCAGACGCCAGCCCGAAACACCACTTCCTGGAACTCGAGCTCCCGCAACAAATGCCCTCAAGAACCGCCACTAATGGCGATGAATATTATTGCAGGAAACATCGACCGAAAGAATCAACAAAATGGAACAAAACCCGCAGCCGCGTGTGCCATTCTATACTATCAACTACGCCGCTCCTATCGAAACATTTCTTTCAAAAGGCACTCGTTGGCCAGAATTATCAAATATGGCTCCGTTGGATCAAACTATTGAACAGTACCCAATCGAATACTCTTCAACGGAGCAAGGCTATCAACTCCTCGTCACCTATTGATTTGACGAGGATCAAGCCAGACAAGACATCTCCGATCTCAAGTTGGGAGCTCGAGATATCAAAGCTATTTCGCGGAGAAATAAAGCAAAATTCCTCGATCCCGAAACAACGGAGCGCCTCCGCCCCGCCCTACCGCACCTCATGCGAACGGTGCTCCTCGAAAAGTTCAAAATACCGGAATTCCAAAACACCTTGCTCGCCACCGGCCATGCACAATTGCTTGAGGCGAACCGCTCGGATCCTTTCTAGGGAATCGGTCTTGGACCGGAAGACATCGTCTTCGGCCGCCGTCCACGGCCATGTCACAACATTATGGGCCGCCTCTTAGAGGAAATACGGACCTTCATCCGTCACGGAATTGCCAACTGGCCCAAAGTCCTTATTCTGGGCGACAATATGGCCGCACCGCTAGTAAAAATGGCCACTTCGAAGGGATGATTTGCCATCGCTTGGCCCGGAGCTACTATACAGTTCCTGATCCGTCTGGCGACGTGCATTGCGACATCTCAGACTAAGACTGTCATAATACTTGGCGGATATAAGGCCGCCCTTCGATCTAAGCCATACGAAGGTCGTCTCCTGGACACACCAAGCAAGGTCATGCGCCGTGTGCGCCGGCACATTTGCTCATTCGATTACCTCCTGAACGATGGCGCCCGAGCTATTATCGCACCACCACCACCAGCATGGGACGTTGGACAAGATGATGTGGGCACGTGGACTAAGGAATTTACCCAGTTATTTCAAGACATTAAACGCCAATTTCCGGACAGGGCACGAAAATCAACGATGCCCCAATACCCGTCTGAACTGTGGGAAAACGACGCTTGGGAAACGAGTCCCAGTGACAACCCACCTACGGAACCTCAGATCACGGAGCCATATATTGGCTTCCTTCGTAAGTGGGTAGAAACGCAAATCTCGTAAAGAGGAGTGGGTACGTAAAGGAATACAGGACAATGATACAAAGAGTACGAACCTAGGATTATACTATATATATTTACTACAACATGATATACCTAATTACTCATGTCGTTATATTACCTTGTATTTATCAGTGTATGTATGCTATAGCAAAAGGAGTTTTAGGCCACGAAAAGACCCAAATAAACCTTTCAAACCCAGGTAAAAAGTCATTTTCCCTTTAAAATATAAGAGGAGGACCTAGAGTCGTAAGGACTTCGGGATCACCATATCAATGAACCACAGCCAACACCCGTCACAAAAATAATTTGCCGAACAAATAAACCAAGCCAAAATCAACAACCGTTGCTGTAACACTTAGTGATACACTATCTGTATATACCGGTTAATTTATTCTGAGGTCTTTGCTCTTCTTTTCCTTCTTGGGTCCTCTGGTATTAGTCATTCTGCGCCTTCTTTTTGACAAGCGATCCCGACAGGGATCCAAATGTAAGAGAGAGAACGGTGACAATCTAACGGACACACAGCCATTATTTTAAACCCGTATATCTAAGTCCGAAAATTTCCATTTAAAAATATAAGAGATGTAACAGGGCCGCTTCGGCCCTGTCACGAGCATTTCAAGACTTCCACGATCAAAATTGTATTCGGGACGCGCTGGCACATGGCCGTTTGTATATAAAGGGGTTGTATTGTATTCATGAAACGTTTCGTATAAAATGTCGCCATTAATAATGAACCGTTTTGTATAAAAATGTCATTCATAATAATGAACCGTTTTGTATAAAAATGTCATTTATAATAATGAACCGTTTTGTATAAAAATGTCATTTATAATAATGAACCGTTCTGTATGAAAATGTCATTTATCATAATGAACCGTTGTGTATAAAAATGTCATTTATAATAATGAACCGTTTTGTATAAAAATGTCATTTATATTAATGATCCGTTTTGTATAAAAATGTCACTTATATTAATGAACCATTTTGTATGAAAATGTCACTTGTACTGATGAACCATTTTGTATAAAAATGTCACTTGTATTATTGAACCATTTTGCATAACGATGTCGCTTTATAGTAAGGGATTGTTTTGTATACAGATGTCGCGTTACCTCAGTGAATTGTCTCGTATAACATGCCGTGTACTTTTGTTGTAACTGAAGAATTTTTTAGGAACGAGTGTTACAATCTGACCAAATTGCAAGGAAATGAGCCGCCTCAACCGACCTGTAAGACTGAAAAAGGAAACCCCCACACCGACGGAAACTGGAAATTAGTCAAAAACCCAACTAGTAGACGCTATGTGTTATAGGGTTGACGGTTATGACCGTCCGGGAATAGGAGGCCCCTGGCTGCACGTTCAAGAAAATAATTGGTTAAGAGTGAAATTAAAAATATTAAATTTACTTGGTTTTAGCGATATACTAAGTAATGGTCACAGTGAACAACAAGTCGCAACAAGCGGAAATCTTACTTTGATAGCCTTCGCGATTGACGACGGATGACGGGTTAATTCAAAGGCCCGCTACCGTCTATGGTATCCTGATCCGGAAAATAACCGGAGCAGACGGGTAGAACACTTTGGGGAAGTGTGAGTGGACTCCCAAAACCGCTCCGAACAACGCCAGAGCTTCGATTGTAACATGTACAGACAATGGCCACTTACGCTAGGTGGGATTGTCAACGCGGCCCCCGGATTGTTACCTTCCATATATTTAGGACATACCATATATAAAGTATGTAAATGTATCTATTTGTGTGTGTGTTGTGGACAAATCTTTTAGGTGAAACCGCTTCGTTCCTGTAGCCCATTATAGGTTGTAATTAATACAAATCCCCACTTTCAGACATTCTCGTTGCCCTATCCCGCATTCGAATCGGTGCATGCAACCCCTCGTTTTATTCATCGTGACTAGTTGAATCCAATGATATGTGCCGGATCCCCGTCCGAGTCCCTGCTGACTCGCGGTAGCCACGCAAAGATGCCTAGAAAGCAGTTGTCAACCGCTGAATGGCACCGCCAACTCAAAAATGGGCGAACCGCCCCTCATTGGATTCGTCTCGATGAGACATCTCCAAAAATACCCTGCGGGTCTCGGTCCCCCACCCCGTTAACCCTGGACAACCAATAAAGGCGCCGCTACCGTAGCCACTATTCTCTCTAATCGCCGCGATTTTAGTACCGTTCTTACTCCTGCCGCCCCAGTAGCGATATCACCCCTCATTTAAATCGCCGTTAGACGGTGAGTCCAACGATACCCGGCGGGCGTCGCTCCGCCCATCCGTTAACGCAGGAGAGCCGGCTCAAGCTCCCCATACTAATACACATCGGAACCCATGGATGGGTCCCGACCCGTTACTATGTCTACCCCCTTTGTGTTTGGTATCAATCGACCCTGTTTTCCGTCCTGGGACCGAATCTGACCCCAGCCCCTCGAAAATCCTACTGGATTCCCCTTGTCCCGCTTCCCTTCCCATGCCCTCTTCGTGTCCTCGCTGTCCTTTCGCTTTTTGTCCTCGTTCTCTCTCTAACCGACGTTTCTGGTCGGTTTTCTTCTTTGTCGCTTTGTTGTTGTTGTGTTTGACGTGCTGTGTGTATGTGTTTATCCTGAGCGACCTTTCTGTCGCTCAGGTCGCCGACATGTCTAATGTGTAGTGTGTATTTGTGCATGTGTGTATGTGTGAAGATATATATATATGTATCTATATATATATATATGTATATAACTATATATATATATGCGGACATGAAAAAACGGACGGACGAGGACATCGTACGTTAAAATTTGTTAAATTTCAGAGTTTTACGGACGGACAAAATACGAACGCTTAGGACGGACGGGCGGCGACTTTAGGGCCCTCCTACGGACCCTAGGGGCCCTGGAGCAGGGTCCCTGAGCAGTTAGGAGTACGACAGGGTCTGCCCCGTCTTTAACCTCGAGACGGGCGTTCTCTCGTCGCCGGTTCCCCCCGGCGGGACTTTGAAACATGGGCACTCGCAAGCGAATCTCTAACAAGCTCGATTCTTTTCGTTGGTTTTGGATGTCCTCGCGTACGAGGGTCCTCTGCTAAATTCAATTTAGTTTAATTAGGAGGGCGGCAAGTCGAGGACAACAAAGGCCGAGTTGATGTTTGCCGACTCGGAATGGGCTGGGAAGAGCAAATAGTCAAATCATGAGCAGATTGTCACGCTAATTGGGATGGAAGAAGGAAATTGTGTGGCCCGAAAGTATCTTCAATAGTTTAAGTTAAGCTAGGACCGGAAACAGTTCAAATTTTGTGAGTTTAGGATCCGATTTCGCTGGACATCCGGCGATGAGGACGGGAAATTGGGACTTCAAAATTTACTTTTCTTGGGAAAATTTGGACAAAATCACAGATGGTCAACTTTCGAGTACTCGGAAGATTCAAACTTCAAGTCGGCAAATTTAATTGAAGCCGACTCTCTTTAAGGACATCGACGGTTTACGGTAGCCGTCAAGATTCTATTTTCCGGAAGTGTCCCCAATTGGACACTGAACGAGAACCCAAGAAAAATGGGCGTTGCCCGACCAACAGCGATTGGACGGCGACAAAATCGCCATACTTAACTACGGGCGAAGATTTCGAGGTTACGACCAACGCGTCGAATCTTGGAATCAGTTTGACTTCGGCAGCGCGGAGTTCGGTCGATTTTATGCGGGATTCACGTTATAATGTCCCCACCACTTGGAACTTATGTACCCCACACAGTGGCAGGTACACCCTAGACTACAGGGTGTCTTAGACACCCCTGTGTTTTTAAATAAAGTTTCAAATAAATTTCAAACAACGCTAGCTAATAGTTTGGCTTATTTCAGACGGTGTCAATGAACCGTCGTTGCTTTTTCGTTTTGCTGAGGGTTTCCGCCACCTTGTGGGGTCATTTTACATAGGGCCTACAGGATACCCTAGAAACACCGTATTGGCAAGCATAAAACACCGAAATACTACATTGACAAAATGAGGTATCTAGGGGTGTGCCCCACACCCTCATATTTTGTTATATGGTGTGGGTGTCACTGTCACCGTCTTTACGGTATAGTCTACACTACAGGGGGACAAAAGTTCCAACTGTTGGGGACATTATAACGTGAATCCCACCATTACTGACCGGCTCCGACGCGTGACTTTTAAGTGTTAATCGTTCAGTGTTTTCAACTGCTCGGTGGCTTTCTTTTCCTTCCCTTTTCGCTTCGTTTGTTGGATCGGTCGTGAAAGATTTCCGCGCAGGTATACACCTCGCGAAGGGGGTTCAGCTGGTGCTGCCCCAAGGATCGACAGCTGTAAGTATGAGAAAGAATCGGCGTATGCAGGGGTTTAGTTTCTCTGCTGTGTGGACAGTAACAGGCCGTTCGTATAGGCCCCCGTGAGTGTAGCGTGTTCCCCTCGTATAACCAGACTCATTAACTTTTGAGCTTAACCCACGGTTTCCCGCCGAAATGCTACACACAGACCCAACTAGAATGAATATCAAGGATCGAATTCCTAGGTGGAAGCGTGAAGCGACTTAGGGCACGTAGGTGCCGAGCACAAGGAAAACTAGCCCGCCAAGTCGAAGTCAGTCTGATTCCCCGTGGTCTTAGGTAAGGCACAACAAAATGGACGCTTCTCGTCCAGGTTTTACATGACTTCCTTCTTTTGAGTTAGGATCAACGAATTTTCCTGAGCCGACCACGGTAAAATTTCTGGAACGTGCATGCCACAGAAATCCGGGAATTGTTCAATGGTTTTGCTATTATGGTTTCCAAATTTGCATCTTAATTGAACGTTCAATGCTCATGCCGTGTTTGAGCTTGGACAGAAACACAGATTAGGGATGGAGGACTAGCCTCCGTCGGGTTTTAGGAAACCCTTAAAATTTCATTTTGTTCTTGAGTTAGGAAAATTTGGGAACACAAAAGACAGAGCAAATTCTAGGAATCATCACTTGAGTTTAAGGTGTTTGCTGGTTAAGGATCGTCTCGGTTTAAAAGTTTGACCCCGACCCTAGGGCGTTTTAACAAATTTAGTCGATATCTCACCTAGATGCACATTTCATTGGGACGACTGACCGGATTAACTTTAGACGTCCCTCTAGACCCCGCCTTATTCCAAAAACGAGCTGGAGGAGCAAACCCCCAGCCGAACAAAATTTAGCCGACCTCGACCTAGGACGATGACGCTTCGTTCTGTGGTAATACACAAGTTTTGGACCCAAATAAGAACGTGATCAAAACAATTAAATTTACCGGTGTTCACCATTGCACTACGCAATGGTCTTCTCTAGAGACCATTGTCTAAAGGAAACAGAATTAAAGCTTGCCCTGCGCCATCACTAGATATTACCTTTGCGGGAGAAACACATCGTGTCCCCGCCTTCAAACAAAATTTTAGGATTTTCTAAAAATAAAGAAAACTTACCTCCTCGCCCAGGCCGTTTTGGCCCCAAACCGGGCGAGTGCAAAACCCCTTTTTCTTTTTGGAGCGAGTCGATCGCTGAGTTTAGCCAGGTTTCACTATTTATCATGAGTGCCCGTTAGGCTATGTACTATGTATGCCCAGTTTCACTTTTTCTATAGTTTCAGTATCAGCTAGTTGCATTTTCCCGTACTGTGAATTGATCCTGCACGGAGAATTTAAGTCCGCTGCAGTTTCATTAGTCTTAATCACTCAGCCATAGGAACACGACATCATTGACAACGAAGTCAATGATAACTCAACTGCACAACACAGCAGTTGAGACACTGCATACAGCAGTGTATTAGGACGACAAAATCGTCGTTAGGGAGAGGCAAAAGACAAACAACCAAAGAAAGAAACAAAAGACGCAAAGGCGTCCGGGGCCGATCGCCCCTGCCCCGACTGCCCCAAAATGGCTCTCAGGCAGGAAATAAGGTCGATTTAACCTCCAGCTAGGTGAGGCCCGCCCGAGAAAACTTGCTCCCCACCAAAACTCCAGCAAAGAGATCACATCGAAAACAAACGAGTGAGCACTGGCCTCGTAGGTGGTCTACAAGGATGCATCACACCACGTAGCGCCACGACCGCATTGCATCGGCCCCAAATCTAGGGAACCAGCCCCGTTTCCCTTACTTTTGTTTCTGGACCTCGTTATTCGGTCAGTCGTATTATTAGGTAAGAAAGGATGCCCAACGCAATAGAGTGAACTCAGGCGTATGCACAATTGTGAGTATATTTTGAGGACAAATTTCCAGGCACCCCTCGTCACCAATTAGAGTCGACATCACTCTAGGTAGCGTCCCAACAATGCTCTCGAGCTCGCACCGTCAGTCCTGACCACCGTTTTTCCTCCGCCCCGCCTTATTATTCGTCGCCCCGAGCGACCTGCAGTGAGGAGCGATTTCTGAAGCACTCTAGGGCCCCTGCTTAGTGCGCTGCACAGCTGAGTATTTCGCTATCATTGAGTCGAAGCAGGGATAACCGCCCCTAGTTCGCAACCTGGCGAATATCTGTACGCTCCTCCCCCCTGTTCCCTCCTTAGCGTCCCGTGCTACCACATTATGTTGAACCGCAACGAACCCAGCCCGATACTACCAGGCTTACCCAAACCGCTCCGTGTTGTTTAGGAACACTCGTCCCCTCGATAACGGTTAATTCATGTAAATAAACTTTGTATCTTGACACACCGAGTACAGTCTTATTCGATGCCGAGACGCTAGGAATTTTTACTCTTCTGGTTTGTCCGCTCGGACGAGCAGGCACTACCCGTCATGGCTTGTGGGCGAGAATGTCACAAGCACTGGCGAGCAGAGCCTTCTGTCAATTCTATTTACGCTCTAAGGAAACAACCAGATAACACAAGCAAAATTTTATTAATGTATGACCGATATTCAAAATTTGATAGGAATCCCCTCTACTTTGGGGAAGTCTAAATTTCCACTGGTCAAGGTACCAGTGCGCTCGCTTAGAATTTACTGAAAAGAGCAGGCCACGCCATTGATAATCCGACATTAAACGCTCAAGGCTCGTCGGAACCCTGTGGGGGGCCACATAGGTCAATGCTCTAGCACGGAGCATACCGCCATCTTAACTAGGTAACCCAACTTGATCTTTAAATTTCTAAGGTCACTTTCATGGTTTATTCCACACTTATCACACTAAAATAGAACTAAACAACTTCCGATGAGTCTAAGATAGGGAATAGCGGCTAAGCTCCATGACCTGCGAGCAGGTGTCGGTGCTAGCCTCCCTGGAGGACCTCAGAAATCATACCCGATACTAGACACGTGCGCAACCCTTCGGGCGGGGTCCGAACACGCCCCGTGAAGCGCGCCTGCGGCCTGCTAAGCTGCGTAGCTTCTTGGGTCTGACCAAGAATAGGATAAAAATTTAGTATTCACGGTCCACCCTTGATGTTACGATAGCCGGAGTCGTATGGGAATGGTGTTAGGAAGTTGCGCCATGCAGCTGCGTCACTGGTTGTTACATAAACAGTTATATTACGACATATATTGTAATTTTTACATTACGTAATATATTTATTAATATATTAATGACATTTCAAATTTTGGCAGCTGTTCAACGCGGTAAATTTCAATTTTGGCAGTTCTCCAGCGCGGCAAATTCAAATTTTGGCAGCCGTCCCACAAGGTAAATTTAAATTTTGGCAGTTCTCCAGCGCGGAAAATTTAAATTTTAGCACAATACAAAATTTAGCGGCTGTCCAGGTGGGAATTCAAATTTTGGCACCTCTCCAACGGAGTAAATTCAAATTTTAGCAAGCTGTTCAACGCGAGAATTTCAAATTTTGGCAGCTTTCTAACGTCGAAAATTCTAATTTTGGCAGTTCTCCGGCGTGGAAAATTCAATTTTTGGAAGCAGTCCAAGGTGGTTAACTTCTGTTCTAGTAGCTATCCATCGCGGGAAATTAAAATTTTAGCTGCTGTCCAGCGCGGGAATTTCAAATTTTGGCAGATGTCCAACGTAGAAATTTCAAATTTTAGCAGTTGTCCGACGTGGACAACTCAAATTTTAGCAGCCGTTTAACGCGGTAGATTTAAACTTTGGCAGTTCTCCAACACGGCAAATTCAAATTTTGGCAGCAGTCCAAAGCGGTTAATTTATATTTTGAAGGCTATCCAGCGCGAGAAATTCAAATTTTAGCAAAACACCAAATATAACAGCTGTCCAACCTCAAATTCGAAATTTGGTACAAGCACAAGCTTATCACTATACCTAATGCAGTGTTACATAATATACGGTGAGCTGGGACTATACAGGACAGCTATGTGAGCCTGTTCTGACTCTTGTACAAAACGTGACAGTATCACTAAGCTGCTATATATGTCTTCATTGTTGGCTTTCCCTGTTGTAGCACAATGTGATAGTGGCGCCAGACTCTTGGACAATGTTAAGTCTGCCAGCACTCAATTTAATGTAAATGCCCCATATGGTATATTTGTATTATGTATATTTAGGAAATCTACAGAAATTATGGATTTAACCAATACTCCGGGCTATTATAGCTACAATAAAAGACATTATTAGTGCACTCGGTGGGTTCATTCGCCCATGTTGGATCCCAGCGGGTAAGCGTCCCGACACCCCATTAAACGTATAAACGTTCCATTTTTAGGATCTCGAAACTTTGCTGAAATGTTTTAAAATGTCCAGCTTTGGGGGCTTACTGCTTTAAGGGTTTATCACCTACAAATTTAATAAGCAATCGTGATACCGCCGTCTCCCACGGGCTCGCGTAAGACCCAAATAATAGATTCTTGATCTCAAAGAATGACCTTTTCACCTAAAATGGCATCTAGCTGGACAGCCCTTTGCCAATCATGAAATTTTTACTTTTATCGCTGGGTTGGTCCCACTCTAGGTGGCTTAGGCCTACCTAAACCTAAAATAAAACAAAATATAATAAAACCTTGTATTAAAATTTTCGCACAGAAAGGCTGTTATATTTCTCCTCGCCGAAAACCTTGCGCGAGGTTTAACTGTTTACGTTCTCTTTAGCATCGTTCGGCCACTGTCCAATTATAGGGACACGGCACTGTCCCTATCATATATTTTATGCCAATACTGGTGCATTTTTCAAAGAAATTTTCTGGAAATTTTTGAAAATCAGCGATTAAATTTTTTGAAGATATACTTTTATAAGAAGCAAAGTTTGGTGTACATCGGAAAAACACAACGTTGGGTATTTCTGTTTATGATTTTGTCTTAAGCGGTGTAAGATTTACTGCACGAACAGAGCCCATTAAATTAAGAAAAATTTTAAGAACACGGCTTTAACTGAGTAAACATTTATTTTTGAAGCCGCGTTATATTCCCCAAGCGCATTCTCTGGTAAACAGAATAGGCACGTGCATGTCCGCGCTATTTCGTTGCCGGTCATATGACAATCATATTTTTGTTTCATTTCCCAGACAATGAAATGGAAATGTAGCTCTCAATGTACCTTCTTCTTGAATAAACATTTTTCATAGCTAGCTATATGGCTTGCCAATTGCATGCCATGTTGCTAGATTTTTAATTTGATTTCAAGTGACGATCGGTTGGCCGGAACTCAAGCGGCACTCCGGGAGGAGCCACACTGGGGGCATTAGTGCATCGAGGGTATGGGTTGGTGGGTGCGGAACTTCGCAGGGCGGGGGTGGGGGGCTGCGGCGCCGCGAGGAAGGGGTGGAAGGGAGATGTGGCGCCTCTGGCAGGGTGGGACCTCCAGGATTTGCACCTCGCGAGGTCGTGGAGGGGATTGGCTTGGGAGTGGGCAGCACTTCCTGGGGAGGGCTGAGGCAACTCAGGGTGGGGTGAATCTGAATAACAAATTTCATTACTGACAAACTGCATAAGCTACTTTCATAAAATAGCTTATACAGTGTATAACAATAAAGTTATATAAGCTGTATAAAACAAGAGCATAAACTATGCAATGTACAGCTTTTTTGTAACAAAATATCGGAATATAAAATCAAAACATTGTATATAATAACGCAGATATTCATATCAGCAATAATAGTATCAGGCGACTTAACCTGGATCGTAGCGATCTGAACAAGTCATGAACCCACCGTGTTTGCACATACATCCCTTGCCCCAGCGATCATTGGTCACAACAGTGTCTTTTACTGGGCTGAAAAGATCAAACACTAGAAAACGATAAATAATGAATCAGTTACCATAATGTTTAGTTTATGTATCTATGTGTCAAACATTTGTCTTTCGATGTCCAGCATTGCCGATATATTGCGAAGGCGTAATATGGAGCATTTTTGCACGTACACTGGTATTGATGGTCTCTTTGCGAGATGGGCAGATGTGAAATGACAAATATTTATCTGGAATTAGTTTCATATTTTCGAGTATTTTGATTTGGAGGATTAAATTTGAATCCGGATTTTAATTCATTTGAAAAATTATACTTCGAACTCGTTTAAAATCCTGGTCAAATTATATATTATATACTCAGAATAATGTTAAATGGTTTTAAGCAGTTAATATAAAATATTTACAACTCTGCTTCGGCTGATACAGGACCAGTACATGTGTTACAAAAACCAAATTTGCTTCAGTTTAAAATTTAGTTACTGTGAATATAAATGGATTTTCGTGGAATATCGTGCAATATTCATGTAAGGAAATTGTTTTCTCGTGAAAGACCACCACTAGCCAGCGATGTCTATGCTGGGTAAAACTGTAGTGTTTTAGAACGCAAAAAGTGGGCTCTAACAGCTCAAAACTTTAAAATACTTGTCAGCGGGTACAGATAACTATCGACGTCTAAAACAATGTCACACCAACACGGCTGCGATCATAAGTGATGTTGGTGTTAAACGCGGTCACTTTCAGCCAAATAGCTTAGATACTTTGTATACATCTCCGGTAATTCATTAAAATAGTATAATGTAAGACACATGTAAAATGACACAATCAGGAACATATTCGAACACAACATTAAAAAATTTCAGTTCGTTATATAAATGCAGGTAATTTTTCATTCTGAAGATCCTGGTTGTTGGTGAATGCATTGACTGAAAATGTTGGTATTTATGCAAATCAAGCATGAAGCTGAATTGCATAATTGTGACGAGTTTGTCTATAAAAACTGACGCATGTTGAGGTCAGACCATCAGTTCAGGTCGCTACGTCAGTTCACTTCGTGACTCTAAACAGGCGTTGTCGCATTAGACAACGCCACACTGCTGCTCACTAACCGTTGACGTTTATAATTTCGTTTTATTTGTCAAATAAATTGTTTTGTGTTTGCTCTTTGGGTCCATCTTCATACGACCACACTGACCCCACAAAGCGGTAAACTCGACGTGATCAGCAACAACATCGTTATCAGACAGCATCCGTTCTTGTTAACTCTTTCAACGCCATCTGAACGGCAACTGAAAACTTAAAAACTGAATGAAAAGCTTTGATTCTTGTATAACTAATTGATAATGTCATGAGTAAAACAGCAAGTGGTTGGCCATTCTGACGTTCGCTCAAGTACGACTATCATTCAATGTACGATTACTATCCGATCACAATCGACATTCAATCTTTCATTTCGGCGGTAATGGCGGGCAATCCAAACGTGCTCGTATGTATTATCGTCCTGGTGGTAATTAATGCGGTGTTTACGTTATAAAGGACATACCATGGGAAATTTTGTCCCCCCTGGGTGTCTCTGGCATCATCAATTATATGGTGTCTTGGATTTCATGGTAGTTACGGTGCTATTTTAAAATACTATACATATGTACTGCACTGTCAATAATGTCATGGTGTACACAACATCATAGAACTTTTTAAAAATATATGGTGTTCGCTACACCAAGTGGTTATTTAAGCACTTTATGTCATGTGTATACGTATGGTGTCCTTGACACCGTCGGTAAAAAACAATAGGCAGATCTTTACACTATAGTTAAGCTGATGGTGTCGCATACACCGTCTGTTTAATATAAAGTGTAAGCATGTACTGTATACCACTGAATGGTATGGTGTAGACTATTGGGAGACAAAACTTCCACATGGGAGTCGTTTATAACGCAAACACCGCATAACCCGAGGTTAATACATAGACAATAAACTCATATGGATATAAATTGCAACCAAGCACAACCGATTGCTGCCATGCCCATGTTCTTTCAGATTCGCAAACGTGCAACCAGCACCTGCTGGTAAACAGCAACCCAAATAACACGAATGGCGAATGGCAAGGGCACACATATGATTAACGAGTTCTGCTATTCGTTTTCCGCAATCGAATCCAACAAACCAAATGAGTCAACTATTGATTTTAATCTATAGTCAAATAGTTTTCCACAACCAAGTCGATCAAACGAGTCAAATATTGATGATGGTCGATTCAACGGTTTAACACTCTTCGTCGTTGCAATGTAGTGAACCGGTGCGAAAAAGATTTGCTCAGACACTCCCAACTGGTCGTTAAACTCTCAATGATAACACCTGCCGGTGGATCAACCGTTGGTCGTCCAGGATAGCAACGTATATCCGACTCCTTCTTATAATCGCTGAAGATGCCGAATTCAATCCAGAGCCTGCTAATTTCAACGGCATGACGAAACACGAACTTCAAAAATTGCAGGAACTGCGCAACGATGAGGACGACGATTTCGCGGTGCCGCCAGCATAGCGCCTAATTATTGAGACACTTGAACAAAAGAACAAAAAGGCTGCCAAATTAGTGCTCAACCAGATACAACGTTTTGTCACTACAGCTGGCCTATTCGAACACATGTGGAAGCCGATCAAGTTGCCAGATTTTTCCGACAACGACGTCCATGGATGGTTTGACGCGATCTAGCGGCTGGTAGATGAGACTCCGTTTGTTATTAAAACGGAGTCTTCTTCGTGCCTTACCGGTGCACATCATCACCAACAGCGGAACTAAGGTAACCGACAGCTATGACGCAATCAAATCAGCGATGGCTCTACATCTAAGCGAAACCGAACAATGCAAGCCACGCAAACTCTTCGAAACGCAAGGAATTCGGTGATAGAAAGCTATCGACTACTCTTTGACATTTACAGCGGTTAGTTCCAAGTAATCCTGATTTAGTTCAATTGGGTTTCAAAAAATTTACCCGAATCGATTCGAATGGTCCTAACATTGCTCGATGGCCTTTCAATTGAGAGACAGGCCGAAATCGCAGATAAAATGGTAGAACCGATGGCAATGGAATCGCGTGTTCAACAAGTAACGATGGAGACAACCGAAGCATCGTGGGTGTCGAAACTTGAGCAGCATATCGCCGATTTGAAAGGCATGATGGCAAAGTTCACAACTGGTAAAGAGCGGCGATCGAATTGATTCAATAACCGGTACATACGTTACAGTAGCCAATCACGGTCTCGAAATCGACAGCCACAACGCAACAATTGGCTGTGTTATTATAATTTATCAATATTATTATAATTTAGTCTCAACGCGCGAAAATGCTAGGAACGATGCATTTATGTACACGGTCAGTCGGGAAACGGCAGAACTGGTGCCGTAGCGCGGTGCCAGTAGGGGTAAATTGAATCTCCATTACCGCGCTTGGCGTTATTTGTTCGATATTCTGTTTGCACCTTTCTTCCACCATCGCGCGGAAACAACGTAATCGAAACTAGAACAGTATCCTCTCTTTTTGTTACTACCAGCGGTTCCTCCGCAAAAATGCAAAATTACCCGGTGAAGTTCATGCGATCAATTTTACTTTTGAATGGACATTCTATATAGCAGAAGTCTAGATGTCGGTCCTAGGATGCTCTGGCTTTTGACTCTCTGAACACGTACTTGATTTCTATAAACTATGACAACAAATATTGACGATGAAGAATCATCGTCACAACGATCAATAGCAACGGTTTCAAGGCAGCGGTCGATATTGGTTATTTATTCTGTGAACGAGCGTTTACGAACTTTAGAAAAATTTTGAGTCTATATTCAAGCCAATCGAATCAAACGATAATATTACACACCCGGTTATACACCAAATCCTCACAACAAGTAAACCGTCTTTTGAACGACCACGAAGGTTATTCGACCACAAATTACGTATAGCGAAAAAGACATTAAATCAATTGGAGTTGTACAGCATCAGGTACAACGGCGAATCACAATGGCCAACTCCTGTTCACATGGCACCTGAATCAAATCCCGTCAATTCATGGTGACCATGTGATTTTGTCAATATAAAGTGATGCATGTTCAGGTCAAACCATCAGTTCGGTTAGCTACGTTACTTCATCAGTTCGTGATTCTTGACAGGCATTGTCGCATCAATTAGGCTACGCCACACTGCTGTTCACTAACCGTTGCCGTTTGTTTTATTTCATTTGTTAAATAAATTGTTTTATGGGTTTGCTCTTTGGTTCAATCTACATATGAGTTCAGCGATCCCACAGTGAATTCGTCATATGACACAGGTAAAGTCCTTCCCAAGACAAAATTAACCATAACATTTTGTTGTTTGTCTCTTATTCTTGATTGCTACTATAGTTGATGGCTAAAAACGGTAAACAAATTTCACAAAGCACAAAATTTAATCCTATATTTAATATAAAGTATAGTCAGAAATGAAACCGTACAATAATCATCTAGGGCCTACACAAATATAATATGCAAATAAACAAAAACCTTTCGTTATAAAGCCATGCGAGAAAATTGGTTGAATTCCAGTAGGTATCTGACGCCTGCCAATCGCCGTCACTCTATAACACTTCGGGTCTGCAGTTGTGAATTAGCTCTTGTAGCTGTGGCGAGGATACACTCTGCAAGAATCCGCATATATTTATAAAAAATTACGAAGTTACGCAAAAAACGTAATGAAACCAGCATCACAATGCAAATATTTTACAGAGCTGTAATCTAATTCCCGCTATTGATTTGTGTTATACCTTACCACTTTAGTTTTGCGAACCATGTAACATGAACCACTAAAATGCTACAGTGTTTGTTGAGATATAAGCTGATACATAAAGCTAATTTATGGAGATAAAGATTTTGCAGCTACATATCGTAATTTGGTGCTAATACTTTTCTAGAAACGGAACTCTAAATAGATTTCACTATTCGCTAGGTTAACACAAACGTTCGTTGCTATTGCATACTGTAACAGCCCGAGTTTTACGCGGAATCTTAAATATTCAAAACCAGGCCATAAAGGCCTCATAATTCAAAGGATAACGGGCGATCGGATACCGGTGGAGCGTGATCCAGGGACCTATTGACGTGTTGTTTATAATTGTGTTGAATAAAAATAAATACTGTATTATGTGCTATGAATGTGTTATCACGCTCCACCAGCCCGAGGAGCGCGGGGTGATTTCGCATCAAAATTGAATCAAAATCTCATGGTTAGGGTATCCGATCGGTCCCAGGATTGCTATCGGTTATAAAAAATTGTGTTTATTATTGTGTGGAGTATCGGCATTGGTATGTGTTACGGATGCGTAGTTGGATCGGCCGGGGACAAGGGCGAGAGATTTCGCGTTGTATCACAATCCGACTTAACAAACTTTGTTAATTAGGCGCCCCAAGGTTGATCCCCGTGCGCATCCCTAACCAAAGTATATATATATATTGCATTTATATAGTTGTTGCTAAGGTTTGCAATGGAAGTTATATATGCCCTGTGTGTCGGGATGGACCGAGGTAAAGTGCAGGATCCTTATCAAAGTTCGAAAAGGGATTTTATTTTAAATTCGGACCTCGGGGATCTGTCCTGACACGCAGAAGAAGGCAATCGTTATCATATGTACAGGTATATATTTTAGGGAATGTTTTAAATCCATCAGAAAAGCGATAAAATTAACCTCATATAGCAAAAGTTTCATTTTAAAGGGGTATACGAGTTTTAAAATTTTGGGGGGTTTTACAGATTTCCAACAGAAAGGGGGAATTTAAACTATCATCAGGAATCTATAAGGATTCAAAATCACTTATCCGGGTCAATATAACCCCAACCTGTAAGTACTTATGGACCCCCGATCCGGCGCTTAAGCTCTCAAACTTTCGGGCCTTAAATCGCCACAACTAAAATCAAAACTCCCCAATTTTTGGAGCCCTATACCTCGATTGGGCCCTATACTAACCATTTCACTGAAAACCGGGGGTCACCCACCCCAACTGACCTCCGCAGAATCCTCATAACTCACCTTGGACACAAAACTTTTCTATTTTGCACGCGGAATCGGGCCTCTAACGGGCCTCCTAGGGGAGCTACATTAAAATTGGTGTTCTTATGAGCAGGCAACCAGCCAGGGCATGGATATGATCCCGCCCTCGGCCGTCTGCTCCCTTCCGTTCCTGAAATATAAACAAAATAATAAAATTTTTTAATACACATAAGGCGCCTAAAGCGCTTTTATAACTGGCCATCGTCGAGGGCCTCGCGCCGATCAGCGCGAGGTTTAGTTGTTTACGATATTTTGGCACGTTTCGACCACTGTCTACCAGTTGATGGGGTTGCTGATGCTTATCAGGGTTTGCATGTAGCTGGCTATTATTCTGTATCAGGGCCTGTGCATATATATGTATATATATGTGTGTGTGTTTTCCGAAGATGTGGTCGTCGTTTGCAATGTGAAGTTGATTTGTTTTGGTCGTTATATATGTACATATATTGTCAAAATTTTATAATTTCAAATTTTAGAGTAAAGCCCGGGATGCTACATAGGGCCCGATTTTGACGGGGTGTACATAGACAGTATATAAGGAGACTGCTCGATTCCCCGATCGGAGCCAGTCGAGAGTTTGCGCTTTAAGTTTGGCGGTTGTCGCCAATTTCAAAAGTTTATTTTTATCTAGTTTTGGCTTTTGTTTCTCTGCTTCTTTTTGACATACTAGGGGTGGTTTCTCGCCGTGCCCCCACGGTGGAGAGCCTCCCCTGGTTTTCTCTTGCTCCTTTCTATCAAGCAAAGGGACGTCCTTTGCGGACGTTGGAGTGTCGGAAGGATGCTCCGCGCGCCCGCAAAGGTCGGACCACGCGGAATCTCACAAATTGCATCAAAATTATTCAAAATTCCACTCGCTCGCAACTCGACTGGTTCCCCGCTCCTCGGACGATTTCATTCTTTCTCAGGTCCGAGGAGTGATGAAAATTTTTACTTTAAGGCAAATGACAGTGAGGGAAAATTTCTAGGTCAAGGCAGCAAAGGGATTTAGTGACTAAAACTTCTGTTCTACGCGATGGTAACTAAAATTTCTACTCCGCAGCGAGTGGTTCTGTTACTTCTGGGGAACAAATTTCTAGGAGTGCCGAGACAACACGATTCAGGATGTGAAAATTTTATGGGGCAAAGAAATAATCAAGAGTTGTCTCTAAACCCGCTTCAACCAAACTTATAGGTGATTGCGGCAGCGCTTGTAGGGGACGTAGCCGTTTGCATCCTCGGACGACACGAGTTGTCCTTTACTTGTTTGAAATCGAGCTACAGCGTCGAATCCTCATTCGTTCGCTGTTTCTTCTGCTTCTGGCTAGATCCTGATGTAAACGACTGCGGGCCCGAACGTGATGAAGTTTTAAGAGAGTCACTCGCCGAACAGAGAACGAAACAGGGACTGGAGCTGGTGGTGAACTAAAACATTCTGAGCCTGGGTAGAACGTGGGTTTGCTAACCGTGCAACTACGGGGAAAATCCAGGTCGCCACCCTCTCCCGGAGCCCTCTGGGAGTGAGTTTGTAATTGGTCAAGCCTTTCGCGGACTGCTCCAGTCGCTGTCAAGTTTTTATGAAACTATAGGTTTTCACTCCCGTCTCTTCTCGGAGCTCAAAATTCTTGAAAGGACAGAATTGTGTAATTCAGTGGGTAAACGATTGTTCAATTCATTGTGAGGCACATCTGGGAGCTTCCAGGAAAATTAGCCTTCCTCATCAAAATCTTGTCTGGCTTGACGTGATTCAAAATTTCAAGTGGGTAACGCTCGAGGGAAGTGCAATGGGTACTGTGGGGTACCTTGCAATGTACCCGGATTAAATGTTTGTCGTTTTATACATGCTGTAAATATTCTGGCGTGCACCCCAATTGGGTGATAACTATGACGTGTGTAGTGTGCAAAGAAAAATGAGCCAATAGTAAATCGATTGAATGGCGTGACATTTTTGAAGCAGTTAGGAGTTTGGTTTAAATTTCTGCCCCAGTAGAGTCTCCGAAATTATTTTCAGCAGAAAATCCTCAGGACCTCTGAACCAAAGTCAGCCTTGTGTCACTGCGAGCAAGTCATCCACCCCGGCCCCGTTGAGTCTATTCGCTAACGCCAGCACAACCGCGTCTCCGTTTTTAGGCCCGAGCCAGCCCCCACTTTGCACCCCGCATTCTATCCATATTTTGCTCCAACCGCCTGGAACGCTCCTGCTGAGAATGCTCCACCTCCCAATAGATAACACTAGTAATCATAGGTGAACCATCCAAGGGACTGGTGCCCTCGCCTCAGTGCCCTCCGCGTTATCACAAGTAATCAAAATTTAGGGAACATACCTCCACTAGGCCCTTTAGAATTGGTGCGTGCTTGCAGTCTAGGCTTCAGGTGGTGCAACGCTCTAAGATTAGAAACGTGACGTAGCGCATAGGGACACACCGACGGGGAACCTCGCTAGGGCCACGCTAGGACCAGAGAACCACGCTTAGGGGATTAAGTGAATTATGAGGGAAAGACGAGTCAGCCTTATTACCTGTGAGCAGGTTTAAGGGTTGACTCTCCCTCGTGGGACCTTCATACCACTAGCAGCGTGGGCCAATATAGCGGCCAGGCCGAACACCCTTGTTAACCCGCCGGCAGCCTGCTAAGCTAAGCGATTCCCTTAGGTCATCGCATAGATCACTGGGGAGTCGTGGAAGCCGGGGTTATCCGGGCACCACACGCTAAGGAAACTCGTGGTGCAGCTGGAATCGCTTAGGGCCAGAACTGGTCCTAGTACATACAACTTAATAAAATGTACATAAAAGTTCGTCATTTTACAAGGAATTTTATCATTTTCGTTGTTTACCAAAAGTAATGATGTTAACATTTCTTATGACAATAATTATGTTAATGTCTCATTTTAAGACTACATATCTGTATACTTAATTCGATAAACAGCCTTAAATAACTTCGTTACATCTTTGTTTTATGATGGTTTTTAGGCAGTTTCGGATAAGACAACTAAAGCATTCTAAATTTGTTACAAAATTGTTCAAAATTTTAAACGTTTTAGGAAAACATTATGGTGTTTTTGAACAGTGCAACAGCCGTTGTATTGACTACCAGAGTTACTGTGTAGACAACATTTGGTACATAATATAATATATGCTACATAATGCGTCAGTCAACTTTAGGCGCTTACACTTGGGTTGTTCTTTTGTTAAGACAGTTTAGGATCGTTAAATACGCGAACAAAGGTATTCCCTTATCTATGTATGTTTGATGGACTCGGGTACAAATTCACCGGCGATAATCCATTCGAGACAATTGGTACTGTGGTCTGTTAACAGCGCGTGTGGTTCACAAAAAGCAATTCCGGGCCTTAGCTTGCATGCTCCCAGATTCAATGATTCAAAGCGGATGTGGTCCAATCGGGCGTCGTATTGAGGTATTGAGGTAGCGGCAATCTCAACTGTGTCATCGTGGCGGGTGCATTCCAGCAGGTATTATAAATCTGAAAATAAGGTCGGACATCGCTACGCTAAGCAATGGTAATTGTGGAATGAACCCAAAGCGAAATGCTGTTAGGTCCACACGCACGGGCATAACGCGGCCATATTGATATGCTAAGCTGGGTTCTCTCATAAGGATAGTTTTAGAGATGAGTGGGTCCATGGCGAATAACGGTCGTAACATAACGACGTCTATTACGGCAGGGCATAGTTCGCCGTTTAGCATGGATTCCATTATGGCCTGTACCGACCAACGCGTATTAGCTCGTGGAATATGATCGACTAACTGGTATGATCTCTTTCTAATCAGCACATAGAACTTGTTCGATCATGGGGACCACCGCTTGCATGCTATGATGTAAGAATGTGTAGATATCCTCGTTGGCTCGGGTCAGTTGCTTTATTGCCTTAGTGTTCGGGAAGGAGACATCATTGGTCTCGCGCATAAATTTCTCGAAAACAGTAACCTGCTGTCGAACATTATTAATATGGACTCCGTTGGCGAAAGACATTCCCAGGCCCAGAAAGCCGGAAACGGCGCCAGCGGCGGCTGCGATTAAACTTGCGAAGAGCTTTTCTCGGTTGTTGGTGAGATCGCACAGTTGCTCATTTGCTACGCAAAAAGAATGTACAAGTAGAGAGTAATAGTTAGTATCCAATACGCCATGATACGCGTCGTCGAGTTCACGTTCCAGAGCGTGTAGGTTCTTGTGCAACTGAGGATACTCTGTACAGTTTGCCTTCTTGCAGCAATCGGCTTGGCAGGACCCGCTGGCTTCGTAGGGCGGACAGAAATTGCTCACAAAGGGGTCTGACTTGCGTTACCAGTCTCTTAGTGATAGCTGCAGTACCACTGGTAAGTGCGTACTCTGATCGGACGTGATCACCAAAACCCTGCGGTTCAATGACAACGCCTACTTGACGTTTCACAAAAGCATCTAGTCGAGAAATCGTGACACTGAATGGTGAGAGCGTAGCGTGAGTGGAACTTAGTGCCGAGAGCCAAAGTAACAGTAACATAGTACAAACTCTCCACATACCCGTAGGGTGTCCAGGGCCGTTGTTGAGGCCAAGTGGGGAGAGTTGGGTTACCTCTCGGGCAGGTTCCGGTTCGCCCTCTTTGTTCACAACTTCCCCATTAGTTTCGCTGGTGGTTCCCCCGACTAACTGTTCGGAATTTTCTCCGACCGATTCTTCTCGTTCAGCGATGCCCTCCCGGGAGTCGGCTCCTGAGGTTTCCTCGGGTGACTTCAGACATTCGGCCATCGGTAGGGCCAGCTGCTCGTCCAAGTCTTGAATGGAACTACTGATGGTATTGCGCTGGAGCGTGCACGGTTCCGAAATTAAATAGTGTACTTCTACATGTTCATCAATTGTAATGCCACCCTCAATTTGAAGCAGATTAATGCTAGCAGGGTGTCGCAGAAGCCTTAGGCGCGCACACAACAACACTAATCGATCACGCCTATGGGATTCATCGACAAACTCCATGCTACTCATCGCGTGCTGAACGAAAGTAGTTATTGGGACTCACTACCCTTATTTTTATAGATAAATTCAATCAAATAGGGCGCTTCACACATTATTTCATGTACGTCAATATTAGCCGCGCGAGAGAGACGCTGCATTCGGAGCGTCTGGATACTTACATAATATCGCCAATTAGGTATTATGTACCGGTCAATACGGACAGACGCACAAGCGGTGCTCAAAGTGCCCTGGTAGGTCCATTTTCCTCGGTGAGCGACGAAGTAACAGTAAGGGCTAATGCTCGGTGATTGTCGGCATGTCTTTTCCTACACTGAGTGCATACTTAACTCCGCCTCGAATTCCTTCTCCATGACCTGCTGGAGCGTGTGGCCATTCACGCATTGACCCACCAGTTCCATGAAAAATTCCAACGATGCAAGAGTTACTGGATCGAGGTATAATCCAGTCACGCGGTGATCGATAAGAGAAGCCATGCCTAGGATACTGCTTAGAATAGCAGAATCTCGTTGAAGAGCCGCATCGGTACTGCCCTCGAAGCGGACATCGCAAAGTCTGCTTAAGTTGTTTAGTGGTTCCATGGCGAGTACGACTCTCCGATAAAAAAGAGCTTGCGGTTGCAATACCGCAGACCTTCCAAGGTCGGCATTAATTTCGCCTGCTCTAGATTGATTGGTATAAGGCACTCCTCTACGTAAGGGGTCAAATTATCCGCTAACTCAATGCGGGGGTATTGGTAAGTTGAAGTCTCGGCATGATCGGTGGAGATGGCAAACAGTTCGTCTGCTACCAGAAGTCGATCTCGTTCATCCCCGGTTAATGGGCGAATATGTCCCAGCTCAATTGGTGTATTGTTGGTAAGGTAAAGCCCGTACGTATTCAGCAATTGTCCGTCCAGTCGTATAATCGTTCGTTAAGTAGATTTCCTCGTCCCATACACGCGTCCAAGTGCTCGCTAGTCGTGTTTACAGATTCCTCCGAATTACCCGGGGACATACTTGGTCTCCCTCCGACGGATTCAACCTCGGCTGTCTCAAGTTTTGTATGTGGGTTACCCGAATTACCCGAGGGCATACAAGGCACACTTCGACGGGTCCCAAAACGTCACTAGACATGCTGGACAGAGTGTCAGCGGAATCACCTAAATTACCCAGGCGCATATGGGGCAGCCTTTTGATAGGATCCTCCCCCGCGCTATTATCACCATACCGGGAAGCCAGATTTAACTCACTCGGTTCCCTTGGCTCACTAATTTCACCATTCTCCTCGGTGGTTTTACTCGACTCGATTCACCCTCGCTGCTGGTACTATCGTCGTCCTCAGAACGGATAGACGATTGACTTGTTCGCAAGCTCAAATCGATGCCGTCCTCTGATGGTACTCGCGGTAGCTCATTCTTTCGGCGCGTTACCCACGCCCCTTCACGGTGTCACTCTGGTGCATCGGGAGGGGGTCCACGTCTATACCAACCAGCATTAGGATCCTGCCACGTAGCCCAGAACTCTTCGTCGCTCAATAGTTGGTCCTCGTCGAGTTCACCATCAACATCCTCGTTAAAACTATCGGCTAGAGTTCCTAGTGCTACATTACTCTTGCCATCATCTGATAGGGCGCCCTGACTTAGATAGCACTCATTTGCATCGCCTGTACAGTTTGCATCGCTCGCATCGGATCCGTTTCGTTCATATAGGAGTTCAATCGACTCCCTCAATTCTCCATATTTCTGATCAGCAACATCATCACTTACATTAGATTCATCACAAAAGTCATTGAAAGAACTTAGCCCAGCATGGGGAACGTCACTGTGCGCTTCAGGAACGGTGGGCATAACGGTATCCTCATAATGTGATGGACGCTCTTCGTTTGCCACCCCGCCACCAACATTCCCGTAATTGGGCAGACTTCGGGCAATCATTTCAGTCCCAACGATCATACCCGCTTCCTCGGTGTCAACGATCGCGAATCGTTTACTACATACACAATGATACGGCCCCCGTCAGCATCAAGGAAGGACCCAATGACCGTGGAACCCCTTGTCAATGCGGTCGGGAAAGTCACCTCAAGTCCATCAATATTATTATTCGCCGGTTCAAAATAACATTCAATTACATCAACCTCACTTCCATTATTATCCGCCAAGAAGAAAAGCCAACCCCATCCCGTAATGGCGAATAGCGCGGGGGAGGATCCTATCAAAAGGCTGCCCCATATGCGCCTGGGTAAGTTTAGGTGATTCCGCTGACACTTGTTTGAGCATGTTTAGTGACGTTTGCAATCCCCGTCCCCAGCTGCTTCGTAATGGTCTTCTTGGGTCAGTCGGGTAACCCACATTCAAAACTTAGACAGCCGAGGTTGAATCCAGTCGGAGGGGAGACGAAGTATGTCCCCGGGTTGTTCGGAGGAATTGTAAACACGACTAGCGAGCACTTTGGACGGGGTGTATGGAACGGGGGAAATCTACTTAACGAACGATTATACGACTGGACGGACAATTGCTGAATATCATTACGGAATTTACCTTACCCAACAATACACCAATAAATGGGAATATATCTCGCCCATTAACCGGGGATGAACGAGATCAACTACTGGTAGCAGACGAACTGTTTGCCAGTCTACACCGATCATGCCGAGACTTCAACTTACCAATACCCCCGCATGGAGTTAGCGGATAATTTAACCCCTTACGTAGAGGAGTGCCTTATGCCAATGAATCTATAACAGGCAGGAAAATAATGCTGACCTTGGAAGGTCTGCGAAATTGACAAACCGCAAGCTCTTTTTTATCGGAAAAGTGGTACTCGCCATGGAACCACTGAACAACTTAAGCAGACTTTGCGATTTTGCATTTGAGGGCGGTTACCAATGCGGCTCTTCAACGAGATTCTGCTATTCTAAGCAGTATCCAAGGCATGGCTTCTCTCCTATCGATCACCGCGTGACTGGATTATACCTCGATCCAAGTAACTCTTGCATCGTTGGTTTTTCATGGAACTGGTGGGTCAATGCGTGAATGGCCACACGCTCCAGCAGGTCATGGAGAAGGAATTCGAGGCGGAGTTGAGTATCACTCAGTGTAGGAAAAGACATGCCGACAATCACCGAGCATGAGCCCTTACTGTTACTTCGTCGCTCACCGAGGAAAATGGACCTACCAGGGCACTTTGAGCACCGCTTGTGCGTCTGTCCGTATTGACCGGTACATAATACCTAATGGCGATATTATGCAAGAATCCCAGACGCTCCTAACGGAGCGTCTCTCTCGCGCGGCTAATATTGACGTACATGAAATAATGTGTGAAGCGCCCTAGTTGATTGAATTTATCTATAAAAATAAGGGTAGTGAGTCCCAATAACTACTTTCGTTCAGCACGCGACGAGTAGCATGGAGTTTGTCGATGAATCCCATAGGCGTGATCGATTAGTGTTGTTGTGTGCGCGCCTAAGGCTTCTGCGACACCCTGCTAGCATTAATCTGCTTCAAATTGAGGGTGGCATTACAATTGATGAACATGTAGAAGTACACTATTTAATTTTGGAACCGTGCACGCTCCAGCGCAATACCATCAGTAGTTCCATTCCAAGACTTGGACGAGCAGCTGGCCTTACCGATGGCCGAATGTCCTGAAGTCACCCGAGGAAACCTCAGGAGCCGACTCCCGGGAGGGCATCGCTGAACGAGAAGAATCGGTCGGAGAAAATTCCGAACAGTTAGTCGGGGGAACCACCAGCGAAACTAATGGGAAAGTTGTGAACAAAGAGGGGCGAACCGGAACCTGCCCAGAGGTAACCCAACTCTCCCCACTTGGCCTCAACAACGGCCCTGGGGACACCCTACGGGTATGTGGAGAGTTTGTACTATGTTACTGTTACTTTGGCTCTCGGCATGAAGTTCCACTCACGCTACGCTCTCACCATTCAGTGTCACGATTTCTCGACTAGATGCTTTTGTGAAACGTCAAGTAGGCGTTGTCATTGAACCGCAGGGTTTTGGTGATCACGTCCGAATCAGAGTACGCACTTACCAGTGGTACTGCAGCTATCACTAAGAGACTGGTAACGAAAGTCAGACCCTTTTGGGAGCAATTTCTGTCCGCCCTACGAAGCCAGCGGGTCCTGCCAAGCCGATTGCTGCAAGAAGGCAAACTGTACAGAGTATCCTCAGCTGCACAAGAACCTACACGCTCTGGAACGTGAACTCGACAACGCGTATCATGGCGTATTGGATACTAACTATTACTCTCTACTTGTACATTCTTTTTGCGTAGCAAATGAGCAACTGTGCGATCTCACCAACAACCGAGAAAAGCTCTTCGCAAGTTTAATCGCAGCCGCCGCTGGCGCCGTTTCCGGCTTTCTGGGCCTGGGAACGTCTTTCGCCAACGGAGTCCATATTAATAATGATTCGACAGCAGGTTACTGTTTTCGAGAAATTTATGCGCGAGACCAATGATGTCTCCTTCCCGAACACTAAGGCAATAAAGCAACTGACCCAAGCCAACGAGGATATCTACACATTCTTTACATTAAAGCTCATCCAAGCAATTATAACCCATTAATTGGAACGACTTTTATGTTGCTGATTACAAAGACGGATACAAGTTCAAAGATTACGTATTCCACCAGCTAAATTACGCATTACTAACTCCGGTGCAAGCAATTAATGAAATAAATGCTGAAACAGGCAAAAAATTCCCTGCCGTAATAGACATCATTATGTTACGGCCCATACTTCCGCCATGGAACAGCTCATCTAGGAGTTTATTCCTATGAGGAGAAACCACACTTAGCATCTCACGATGGCCGCATTACCACCATACATGTATTGGACCTAACCGGCGTTCGCTTACGGTTCATTCCACCGATTGCCATTGCTTCACGTCAGATATCTGAGACCTTATTTACAGATTTATGATTGCCTTTGCTGGGATGCACCCCACACGATGACACAGTTGGGGTTGCCGCTATAGCGGATATGCCTTTCAATAAAACACCGAGATGAGACCACATGCCACTTTGAACTAGTTGAAATCGACAAGCATGCAAGTTGAGGCCCAGAATTGCTTTTTGGGACCCACACGTTGTGTTAACGAACCGCAAGACCCAAATTGTATTCAATCCAACATCGCCAGGTGAAATTTGTTACCGAGTCCGTGGACGTTACATACATAGATAAGGGAAAACCTTTGTTCGCGTACTTAACGATCCTAAACTGACTTAACAAAAGAACAACCCAAGTGTACCCGCCTAAAGTTGACTGACGCATTATGTAGCATATATATATATATTATGTACCAAATGTTGTATACACAATAGCCCTGGTAGTCAATACAACGGCTGTTGCACTTTTCAAAGGCACCATAATGTTTTCCTAAAACGTTTAAAATTTTGGACAATTTGTAACAAATTTAGAATGCTTTAGTTGTCTTATGCGCCACCGAAACTGCCTAAAAACCATCATAAAAAAGATGTGACGAAGCTATTATAAGGCTGTTTATCATAATAAGTATACAGATGTGTTGTCATAAAATGAGACATTAACATAATTATTGTCATAAGAAATGTTAACCATCATTGCTTTTGGTAAACTACGAAAACGATAAAATGCCTTGTAAAATTTCGATCTAAATGTTGGCACATTTTTATTAAAGTTGTATGTACTAGGACCAGTTCTGGCCCTAAGGGATCCCAGCTGCACCACTATTTTCCTAGCGTGTGGTGCCCGGACAACCCCGGCTTCCACTACTCCCCGGTGATCTATGCGATGACCTAGGGGAACCGCTTAGTTTAGCAGGCTGCCGGCGGGTTAACCAGGGTGTTCGGCCTGGCCCCTATATTGGCCCACGTGTCTAGCGGTATGAAGGTACCCCGAGGGAGAGTCAACCATTAAGCCTGCTCACAGGTAATAAGCCTGACTCGCCTTTCCCTCATAATCCACTTACTCTCCTAAGCGGGGTTCTCTGATCCTAGTATAGCGTTGGCAAGATTCCCCATTGGTGTGTTTCCACGTACTATTGTCCCGTTTCCTCTCTTAGAGCGTTGTACAACCGTCCCGAAACCTAGACTATAAACACGCGACGATCCTAAAGGTCCTAGGGGAGGTAGGTTCTCTAAATTTTGATTACTTGTGATAACGCAGAGGGCACTGAGGCGAGGGCCCCAGTCCCTTGGATGTTTCACCTATGATTACTAGTGTTATCCATTGGGAGGTGGGTTACGCAAAGCGACAATTATTGTGGGAGCATTCGCAGCGGGAGCGTTCCAGGCGGTTGGAGCAAAACATGGATAGGAGGCGGGGTGCTAAGTGGGGTGCTTGCTCGGGCCTAAAAACGGCGAAGCGGGTGAGCTTGCGTTAGCGAGTTGACTCGACGGAGTACGGGGTGGATGACTTGCTCGCAGTGACACAAAGCTGACTTTGGTTCAAAGGTCCTGATGGTTTTCTGTTGAAAATAATTTCTGAGACTCTACTGGGGCAGAAACTCCTAACTGCTTCAAAAATGTCACGCCATTCAATCGATTTACTATTGGCTCATTTTTTCATAGCACACTACACACTTCATAGTTATCACCCAATTGGGGTGCATGCCAGAATATTTACAGCATGTATAAAATGACAAACATTTAATTCGGGTACCTTGCAAGATACCCCATAGTACCCATGGCACTTCCCTCGAGCGTTACCCACTTGAGATTTTGAATCACGTAAAGCCAGACAAAATTTTGATGAGGAAGGCTAATTTTCCAGGAAGTTCCCAGATGTGCCTCACAATGAATCGAGCAATTGCTTACCCACTGAATTACACAAGTCTGCCCTCTTAAGAATTTTGAGTTCCGAGAAAAGACGGGAGTGAAATCCCATAGTTCAAAAAACTTGACAGCGACTGGAGCAGTCCGCGAGAGGCTCGACCAATTACAAACTCACTCCCAGAGGGCTCCGGGAGAGGGTGGCGACCTGGATTTTCCCCGTAGTTGCACGGTTAGAAAACATACGTTACACCCAGGCTCAGTATATTTAATTCGCCACCAGCTCCAGTCGCTGTTTCGTTCTCTGATCAGCGAGTGACTCTCTTAAAACTTTGTCACGTTCGGGCCCGCAGTCGTTTGCATCAGAATCTAACCAGAAGCAGAAGAAACAGCGAACGAATGAGGATTCGACGCTGTAGCTCGATTCCAAACAAACGGGGATCAACTGGTGCTCCCCACGGATGCAAACGGCCACGTCCTCAGTATTACTCCCGTTATCCCTTATAAATTTTGGCTGAATCCTTTTTCTTGGAAGCAACTCTTAACCAAGTCTTAGAAAAAATTTTCCCTCAACCTAGGTAACAAATTTAATAGTAGCCGAGACAGTCACGGTTCGTCAGCCAATGATAATAAACTACTACTTCCTGCTAAGGGAAGGGTAAAAAGTGGTCCGGACCCCCTTGATCTGCCAAATTGACACGTCAGGGAGCCACAAAGGCTTTCGATCAAAGGCCGAAACTCCCAGGACTCCCGGTCACCGTAGCCGCACGACTTGGGGTGCCTGGGGCTTTCCCCTTTTTTGTGAAAATTAACGCGATCCCCACGATTTACAGAAACCCCGCGGGGTGTCGCTCGAGAAGTATTTGAAACCGCGACGATGACCGCGGCTGCCTCGGCACTCCTGGAAGTTTATTTCTGAGAAGCGTCTAAAACGGCATCACTTGCCCCAGCGAAGAAATTTGGTTGCTATTACTTAGAAAGTAATTTTGACCACTGCCCAATGAGTTAAGGTAAATTTTGACTAGTGTCGCTTAGAAAAGAACCTTCGATCACTGTCAATTGCCTTAGAACGAAATTTTGATCACTCCTCGGACCTGCAAACGAAAAGAAGGCATCTGAGGAGCGGGGAACCAGTCGCGATGGGTGCGAGTAAAATTTTGAATCATCTGATGCAATTTTGTGGATTTTGGCGGGGTCCAACCTTTACGGGCGCGCGGAGCATCCTTCCGACGCTCCAACGCCCGTAAAGGGCGACCCATGACTGAAAAGAAGCATGAACCAGGGAAGGCTCTCCACCATGGCGGCATGGCGAGAAACCAACCCTGGTATGTTTAAACAAAAACAAAAGCGAAAACCTAATAAAATGAGAGCTCAAAGGCGACAACCGCCAATTCCTAATAACTTAAAACTCGACTGGTCCCGATCGGGGAATCGGGCAGTCTCTTTTATACTCTGCTTAGCCCCCCCCTTTTTTCTTGTGTCCAGCTTAGGCTCTTGGTGCTCTGACAAAACATAAAATTTAAAATTTGAAAAACAAGCGCGCTGGCAAAGCTAAAGAACATATATATGTCTAGAACATAAGCGCAAAGCGCACGTATATACATAAACAAGCAACGACGACGTAAATAGCACTGACAACAGCCCCTATGGGCTCTGGTCGTTGAGACTGGTTTACCAGAGAGAACAACACACTTGGCCGACGGGTGCCAATATTTGGCGTAAACAAACCTAAACCTCGCGCTGGTCGGCGCGAGGCTTACAATTTTGGTGAAATATATCAGCGCTTCAGGCGCTTCTTATGTTAAAATTTTTGTTATTTTTATTCATATTTCAGGAACGGAAAATAGTAGGCAGCCGGGGGCGGGATCATACCCATGCCCTGGCTGGTCGCCTACTTATGAGAACCCCAAAATTTATGTACTTCCCCTAGGAGGCCCGTTAGAGGCAGTTAAGTGCGTGCACGATAGGAAAAATCTGGGTCCAAATTGAGTTATGGGGGTCCCGTGAAGGTCCGTTGGGGCGGCCGGCCCCGGTTTTCAATGAAATGGTTAGTATAGGGCCCAGTTGAGGTACAGGGCTTGAAAAATCGGGAACTTTTAGTTTAGGATGTGGTGATTTAGTGCCCTAAAGTTTGAGAGCTTAAACGCTAAATTGGGGGTCCATAAGTACTTACGGGTTGGGGTTATATTGACCCGAATAAGTGATTTTGAATCCTTATAGAGTCCTGATGATAGTTTAATGTCCCCCTTTCTGTTGGAAATCTGTAAAACCCCCAAAATTTTAAAATTCGTATACCCCTTTGAAATGAAACTTTTGCTATATGAGGTCAATTTCATCGCTTTTCTGATGGACTCAAAACATCCCCTAAAATATATACCTGTACATATGATAACGATTGCCTTCCTCTGCGTGTCAGGACAGATCCCCGAGGTCCGAATTTAAAATAAAATCCCCTTTCGAACTTTGACAAGGATCCTGCACTTTACCTCGGTCCATCCTGACACACAGGGCATATACAACTTCCATTGCACACCTTAGCAACAACTATATAAATGCAATATATATATACACACACTTTGGTTAGGGATGCGCACCGGAATCGACCTTGGGGCGCCTAATTAACAAAGTTTTTTAAGTCGGATTGTGATACAACGCGAAATCTCTCCCCCTTGTCCCCGGTCGATCCGACTACGCATCCGTAACACATTCCAATGCCGATACTCCACACAATAATAAACACAATTTTTTATAACCGATAGCAATCCTGGGACCGATCGGATACCGTAACCATGAGATTTTAATTCAATTTTGGTGCGAAATCACCCCGCGCACCTCAGGCTGGTGGAGCGTGATAACACATTCATAGCACATAATACAGTATTTATTTTTATTCAACACAATTGTGAACAACACGTCATTAGGTCCCTGGATCACGCTCCACCGGTATCCGATCGCCCGTTATCCGTTGAATCATGAGGCCTTTATGGCCCGATTTTGAACGTTTAAGATTCCGTGTAAAAACTCGCGCTGTTACAGTATGTAATAGCAACAAACGTTTGTGTTAACTTAGCGAAAAGTGAAATCAATTTAGAGTTCCGTTTCTAGAGCAGTGTTAGCACCAAATTACGATATGTAGCTCCGAAATCTTTATCTCTATAAAGCTATTAGCTTTATGTATCAGCTTATATTTCAACGAACGCTGTACCATTTTAGTGGTCAATGTTACATGGTTCGTAAAACTTTAAAGTGGTAAGGTATAACACAAATCAATAGCGGGAATTAGATTGCAGCTCTATAAAATATTTACATTATGGTGCTGGTTTCATTAGGTTTTTTGCGTATCTTCGTAATTTTTTATAAATATATGCGGATTGTTACAGAGTGTATCCTCGCCACAGCTACAAGAGCTAATCCACAACTACAGACCCGAAGTGTTATGGAGTGACGGCGATTGGCAGGCGTCAGATACCTACTGGAATTCAAACAATTTTCTCGCATGGCTTTATAACGAAATGTGTTTGTTTATTTGCATTTTATATTTCGTTTAAGGCCTTAGATGATTATTGCATGGTTGCATTTCTGACTATATTTTATATTAAATGTAGTATTAAATTTTGTGCTTTGTGAAATTTCTTTAGCGTTTTTATCCATCAACTATAGTAGCAATCAAGAATAAGAGACCAATAACAAAATGTTATGGTTAATTTTGTCTTGGGAAAGACTACTTTACCTATCTCATATGACGAATTCACTGTGGGGTCGCTGAGGCCGTATGTAGACTGAAGCAAACAGCAAACCCACCAAACAATTTGTTTAACAAATAAAATAAAATAAAATAAACGCCAACTGTTACTGAACTGCAGTGTGGCGTTACCTAATAGATACTACAATGCCTGTCGAGAGTCACGAACGTATGAAGTAACATAGCGAACTGAACTGATAGTGTGACCTGAACATGCGTCAGTTTATACTGACAAAATCACTAGGTCACCATGAATTGACGGGATTTGATTCAGGTGCCATGTGAACAGGAGTTGGCCATTGTGATTCGCCGTTGTACCTGATGCTGTACAACTCCAATTGATTTAATGTCTTTTTCGCTATACGTAATTTGTGGTCGAATAACCTTCGTGGTC
>JASANE010029662.1:0-10404 GCA_030248225.1 Trileptium ribeirensis
TGTATGGTTCGGTGGTTTGTAATCGTAGCAATACGTTTTATATGTTTAGCGTTCTCGTTCAGTTACGTATTGTTGCCTTGAGCTTAGAACGGTTGAGCATGGGTGCCTGTAAACAGTCTAAATTTCGAGTTGTCTCTACAATTCCAAAATTAGTTGTTTTTAAACGATGTATATTTTAATGAGTTGTTAGATTTAGTAAAAGTGTGAGTCAAACTTTATTGAGAACGGACAGATATCTATGTGGAAAACGACTTAATAGTTTTTTGCTATCCAACAGTCTTATTATTCCTATTAATAAACGTTATTTCATTATTCTCTGTGTCCAGATACAACAATTAGAATTTCAGATTCGATTTTATTATAATTTTAGACCTTTAATAGATTATAAACCATTAATTAAGTTTCGCTTTACATCATTTGCATATGAAGACGTTGAATTTTGAAATTTTCTCAAATAGTCGCGCTTTCCGTTTGTGACTGCTAAATACATTTTCTAGGCCTTCTTTTCGCTCAGAGCTTTTTCAGTTGTGACGTCAGTTGTTCCATAAAATCTTTGCTCGGTTCGTCACAGATCAATTTTCGGTTTTGCTGAGGACACGGAATGGTCTTAGGGATTGGAGGATCTGCAAACAATTTCATTGCTAGATATAGACTTGTCAGCACGTGTATCGCGACGCACCAACCATCAATCTGTATCATCGTCATCATGCGTCAAAAACAATAAATGCAAGGTCACAATGATACGATGTAACATGTAAAACGCATATGTTTATTCATGTAAAATTTGGAACAAGGTTTGAACAGTTTAAGTTCATGTTCACTTTGTGTTTCGAAATGCGTTTTAGTGGAAATGCTGCTGCCGCACAAGATTTTTTCCAAAATTATATCCTCACAATAGCCACAAAAACATATGGCGACTGTTATACTATTTAAGCTTTTGTTTTATGTAGTAGCATATCAATCAATATATACATGAAATAACACTAAAGTTATGCCATATCTATTAGTTCAGGGGTTTAAAACATTATTAACATGGCAGTCTTTAACATATGATTTAGGCAACGCAGGGATGTTATATATGCCTTTATGAACAGATAATTATGTCAAATAATGAAATCTTAAAAACTATACCGTTTTTAAGACATTATGTATACAGTGGTTAAAATAGCGTAAAAATTTATCTTTTGCTTAAGATTTTTATTTTAAACTTTAATTTATAAATTTATATTTAAACAAAAAAGTTGAAAATTTTATTTTGAGTAAATACATGGAACGTTATCCGCATTATGATTCCATAATTTTAAAATATCACGCGTCAGCTAATGGTTTTGATACAGTGATCGTGCCTGTATCATATATGTGTTATCTTAATAACTCACAATTGTTAGTATTAAAATGTATATTTATTTAAATCAAGTCGCTTAGTTAAGCTTTGGCGACTAGCACGTTAGGTCTCTTTGAGTGCTTTCCACATTACTTTGGCAGTCGCCATATGTTTTATGGCTATTGTAACGATAGAGTTTTGAAAAATCTTGTGAGGCAGCAGCATTTCTATTAAAAAGCATTTCAAAACACATAGTGAGCATTAAACTGTTCAAACATTGTTCCAAATTTTACATGAATAAACATATGCGTTTTATATGTTACATCGTAGCATTATTACCTTGTTTTATTCTTTTTACATGGTCACAAGGTACATTTCACAATTCAGGGTTAGTTGAAAAAATAATGACGAAGCTTCAATACAACTCAGAATTTGGGCCCTACGGTCGGCTGAACCATAGAGCCTAGCCGAGATTGCCTGATGTCTGAAGAGACGAACCGGAGCATAAGATGTGTTTGGGGGACTATAGTCTACTTTAATCAATATAGAGTAGAGTAGTGAAATCTCTGTTCGGCCCTTAGCAGCACTTTTTCTAAAACAACATACATTACTACAACAAGTGATGTTATAGCACAATATTCTCCCAAATGCAAGAACAGCAGAGATTACATCGGCTCGACTCTTAAGAGCTCTCAAAGCAACTATATAAATTATTTGACGGTTTGTATATGTTCGCTCTAGTGAGTTGCAAACCTTTATTGTTTAGACCTGAGAGCTGACCCTAACTTGTTACCGGAAGAGCCGAACCGAGCTGAGCCGAATACTATTCATTAAGAACTAAATCGAGCAAGGACTTGAAAAAGCTCTTTGGCACCTATAATAAATATCTCGCAATCCCCTAGGCAGAAGCTACGAGAAGCATCGCCCAGAGGCCCAGAGCACCGTCTCTCCTCGAAACGCCGCATCTTCCTTCCAGTGGCGCCGCACCTCCCTCCCCAAGGCGGCCCACATCCCTTTCCAAGGCGCCGCACCACTGTCTCCGAGGCACCGCACCTCACTCCCCGAGGCGCTGGATCTCCTTTCCCGAAGTGCCGCACCTCGTTCCCCGAAGCGCCGCATCTCCCTCCCCGAGGCGCCGCAACTGTCTCCCGAGGCGTCGCATTCCCGTCCCCAAGGAGCAGCACCTACCTCCCATCAAGTCACCGCGCCACACCCATACCCGCTTCCCGCGATGCGCCCCTACTCAAGGCACCGCACTCGCCTCCCCAAGGAGCCACACCGCCCCGAGGCGCGACACCTCCCTCCCCGAGGCATCGCACCTCCCTCCCCGCGGAGCCGCGCCTCCCTCCTCGAGGCGTCACATTCCCCTCCCCAAGGAGCCGCACCTACCTCCCATCAAGTCACCGCGCCACACCCATACCCGCTTCCCGCGATGCGCCCCTTATGAAGGTACCACACTCCCCTCCCCAAGGAGCCACACCGCCCCGAGGCGCGCCACCTCCCTATCCGAGCCACCACATTCCCTCCCCGAAGCGCCGCATCTTCTTTCCCGAGACACCACACCTCCTTCCCCGAGCGCCGCACCGCCTTCCCTGAGGGGCGGCACCAGCCTCCCCGTGGCGCCGCACCTCCATTTCCGAGGCGCTGCACCTACCTCTTTGAGGTGCCGCATCCATAGCTGCTGTCGACCGCCAATACCCGCTTCCCCCGAAGCGCGCCCCTAATCACGGCACCGCACGCTCTGCCCCCCCGAGGCCCGTACGTCCCCCCGAGGTGCCGCACACCTAGCTTCCGTCGACCAACAATACCGGCTTCCCTTGAAGCCCGCCCGTCCTCAAGGCGCTGCAGCCTCCTTCTCGAATCTCCGCACTCTTCTCCCCGAGGAACCACACCTTCCTTTTCGAGGAGCCACACCTTCCTTCTCGAGGCGCCGCGCCTCCCTCCCAGAGGCGCCGCACCACCCTCCCAGAGGCGCCGCGCTACCCTCCTCAAGGAGCCGCACCTCTCCGAGGAGCCGCACCTCCCTCCCCGACGCGCCGCATCTCCTTTCCCGAGGCGCCACACCTCCCTACCCGAACGCCGCACCTACCCATCCGATGTGCTGTTCCCCCTTCCCTGGGCTACCCTCGGTGCCGCACCCACTCCGTGCCCCGAAGTGCTCCACCCCTAAAGTGCCGTCCCATCCGAGGCGGCGCATCTCCCCATCCAGCATCAAAGCAGCTCCCCAACGCCCAAGCGCAGCTCCTCCAAGCGTCGTTCTCCCGAGGCACCACATCCTTCCGCCAACGCGGCAACCTCTGGATCCCCTTAGGCCACATCTGAAATCATCTAGCTATATGGCTAGTTTTGGAAAGCCAAGTAGCTACCGATTAAAAACTTATTTACTAATTATTAATATAAATAATTCATACTTTTGTTATATGTTTTCTAAAAAACGAGACAAGAATAAGGTTAAGATATGAAAGGAAACAGAATAATATCGACATGTACGCTCCTATTCTACGCACCAAACAGTGGATTTGTGGAATAACACGCGGCTTCACAAATAAATCGCTTTTCAGTCAAAGCCATGTTCTCAAAATTCTTCTTAATTTAATGCCCCCTGGTCGTGCAGTAGATCTTATGCGGCCTGGGACGAAATGAAAATAAACAACGTCGGCTGTTTCCGGTACAGACGAACCTTTACTCCTTAAAAAGTTATGTCTGCAAAGGAAAGTTAGAGCTGGTTTTCAAAAAATTCCTGAAAACTTCGTTAAAAATGCACTAGTATTGGCATAAAACATATGATAGGGACACTGCCGTGTCTTTATAATAATAGAAAACTAACAAAAAATATTTTAAAATTTATATTACGGTTATATCATAAAGACTGATAATCAAATCCTGGAATTGTTGTGCGGACCAATTTGAGATCTTTCAATGACTATTTTTGTACGTACGGTAACCAGTTGTCATTGGTGATACAACTATGGCCAATGAACATATCTAATTCTCAGCCAGAATTGTGCTCGAGACCTTTTCGGAAGGAACAAACCTATTATTCGATCTCAACACGCGTTATTTTTACTAAAATAAGTTCTATCGAAAGTGCAAACAATAAACAGGGTTGCCGGGTAGGTCTTTACCTCCACGGCCGATGGGTTTGCCAGACGTTCGCTAATTCTGAGGGACTCAACTGTCTCAAAAGTATCATTGATCCTAAGGACCCTCTCAACACTGTGCATATTTGGACAAAGCCTTCCAAAGGTGCGGCATTCGACCCAGTCCTTTCTGAATTGGTATCTTTGAATTTTGATTCAGTCTAGAAAAGAAGCGGGCAATGCGTGCATTCTAATGGTGCTAGGATTAAAATTGAGTTAATCTTCGGTGTTCCTACCAACAACACCAATATCGTCGAGGATAACGTACCTTGTCCTGGACAATATCCACAAGTCGCTGGGCACGCCGTCGTAATTATCCAGCGAATGGGATATTTTAGCTGCTCGCACATTTCACATTTTCCTGAAAACAAGTTCTGAAGTTCGATAACAAGTTCTAAAAATTCTAAATTTGTACACTGGAAATAGGTTTAATTTAGAAAAAGTTTCTATGATTTTTGCTCCCCGGATAATTCTTTTAAAATTCAAAGAGCTACTCTTTGAAATTTCAAATATAATTCCTCATAAGATAATTCTTTGAAAGAAATTTCAAGGAATATTCTTTGAATTTTAAAACAATATCTGGTGGTGCAAAATTTATAGAGACTTTTTCTAAATTTCATCGAAATTATTTTGAGTGCTGTTGAAAATTTTCCTCTCTTTTTATCGTCCTAGATATTTCAGATAATCTTTAAATCGCTCCCAATCGTACCACACCAATCTACATAGTCCTCAATTTGACGTCTTCGATCCTAACAACAGTTTCAAAAAATGATTTGAATTCTTTGCCGAAAACGGTTAACTATAAAACATATAGTTTGCCCCATATGAATTCATAGCGGTTTCTGAATTTAAGACGTGAGTTTAAGTAAAAAATATTAAAAAAATTTTTATCATACGTTTGCAATGAGAAACTATATCAAAAAGAGTCGATTATACCTGTCGCCACATCATCACAGTGTTTACTATCTTTGTCGCCTTTGCAATCTGCCGACTCCGAAGAATATTCATAATCATCTTCCCTGAAACGATACTAATATATTTAAATCCATAACCCTTTCGTTCGTAAATTGGTACATTTGTCACAATATACATCGTGTAGCGAGTTGATTGTAGGGTTGATCGTGCGTTGTTGTTCGTTCGCTTTGTCAGTTAAAGAAACAAACAACATCTTTTAAATAGCGTACTGCCGAGCGAGCAAGGTTCGGTACGCGGTTGGAGCAAAAGATTGTGTATCATGTCACTACGCTAGCATTTATAGCGTAGCTGAACACGCTGTGATCGGGGCCTGTGGTGTAATGGTAGCGCGCTAGTCTTGCAAGCTAGAGATCCGGGTTCGAATCCCGGATGGTCCGATGTATGATCGCTCGTGGATTGTACAAAATATGGCTTGGTTTAAGAAGAAAATTTGTTTATATTAACTGTTTTTTATTTATTCACTAAAATACTAATAATTTTCAATAACGCCAGAACCTGAGATTTGCGTTTGGCAAGTGTGTCTTTGATTCGTTCGGGGTTGTTATGTCTCTTAAGAGCACGGAAAGCACCAATTTTACATTGACTTGTATCTTTGTTCTGAACCTTATACATTAGTCAACGAACAACCAGCATCTGCAAAAACGTTCAGCTGAGATGAATTTCAATATTGCGAACAAAAATTATTCAGGATTCCATTTATGCAAGAGTAAGCTTAAGATGCGCCACCAACCATACTCTTTTGACACCATACACAAAACGCTGTTAGAGAATAAAACACAATTTCAATAACCGTATCTAATTTCGACATTTCTCTGTTCCATAACGCGATTAGTAAATGCAATTCGGCCCCTGTACTTTAACATCAATGTGTTCGTGAACATTTTCAAACTATAATGTATGAAATATAAACCAGACTAATTCCTGTTCTTTCATATATAAAATCAAATTTGTGTTCAGTGAACAACGGAATCGCATTTGCGTTTGACAAAAGATGGTAAGCGGCACAGCTTAAGTTTACTCATGCATTAGTCGAACGGACTATAGTGATTCGCCGAATAGTAAACTCTTCAGCATTCTATGAAATTTTCTTTCTTGCGGTGGTTACGTTAAAGATATTGGAATGAACAAAAGTTATCTGTACCGCGAACGTACTCTCAATTAACATGTAAATATTGCGTAAGTCATAAAACTGTCGCACGAATCGCTTACAGTGAATGCAAACCAGTAATTGTCAAAACGAAGATCTTACTCTGAGTGAGAGCAATCGTATTCCTGATCGTAATTTGTATTCGTACCTGTAATGGTATGCATAAAACGACAATATTTGATCGCGGAACATGTGCCCGATTCTACGATCTATTTTCATTGTCTAAGTTGAATTCACGAATGACCGCATTTTTGATCACTCTATTGATCGATGCAGGTGTTGGGGCTAAACTCATTTTGCCATCACATTTATGAATATTTTATGGAATTAAACACCGAAGCTGCTTTTAAACATTTAAACAGTCAATTTAATAAAAAAAGTCTCAGGACTTCGTAACCACATTCTTTTCGCTTAGACACCGAGGCAACCCGTCACGATTGGATCAAATAAATATATTTAGTAGCGGCTCATTTTCTGACTAAGCAACATGTTAAAGCCGAGGCAACCCGTCACGATTGGATCAAATAAGTATATTTAGTAGCGGCTCATTTTCTGACTAAGCAACAAATGTCTCTGTGATGTCTCTGTAACCAAGCATTACTAACGGCACCTGTTTCAAATTCAGCGTGTACCAATATTGTATTCTTTGTAACGGTCGCGATTGGAGCTAAAACTCAACCGACGAATCTTAAAACGAACCCGTCGTAATCTGGATAGTCGCCGTATTCATCGTCTCCGTCGTAATATTCGTCTGATGCCGAGTAATCAGAGCTGTCGTATTGTTGGTCGAGCGTGTTCCTGAAAAATTGCTGGACAAATCCGGGCATATCGCTTTGAAACGTTTCAAACTCCAATGCAAGATCCCGTTTGCGACGCCGCTTCGCTGTGCCGTGATCAGTTTCGTCGCTTCCGCTGCCGTTTTCGTTTAGGATTTCTGAAAGCAAAGTTAAAATTGAATTTAAGTTTCCAAATCGCTGTCTACGTGGAATTATGTCAATGAGTTTGTGTACCAAATATTCTACAGTAAATATGGGCTGATCATATACCAAAGGCAGATCTTAGGAGTTTGAAGATTTGGAGAATGATAGGAGAAGATTTTGAAAACGATAATGGTTTTGGTGGGCAAACATAGGATAACTACAGGATTCAGTTTAAAATAATTACTTACCCAAGAGCTTCAGAGCGGCATTACAAAATGAAAAATCATATATCCTTGTACCAGTTTAAACAAATAATAATCTAGTCAAGCTCGGAATAGAAGTCTCTGAATGAATGCCACAACAAGCTTGGACCGTTAGTACTGCAAACGTTTAAAATTTACTATGCTACAAACCAATTCAGGATCGACTGCTATTATGTGACGATCGACTTATATCCAAGTCCACCTACCACCAACGGCTTATTTGAACCCTGATTCTAATTCGGGGTACTATAAATTAACAAACCCTCCTCCGATCTCGCCATAACCTGGGTCATAAATTTTACTCACATTTTGAGGCCCAGGGAGGTTACCTCGCTGCTGAGTTCCAAACACGGAAATAACGTTCATAACAAAAGCTTTATATATGTCGGTGGATTGAGTTATGGGTTGAAATGCACAAAAATGACGTCGTTAAGAAATCAAGGTTCTTGGTATTTTCTAGCAAAAACTGTTCTAACTTCCGTCGGTTCTAATATTTAATGGATAAGTCGAAACTGCACAAAACGCTTAACCGAAACTTAAATTATAAGCCTAACGTCTTAATTATAAAACTCTAATGTTTCAATGACAAATATCATGTGTCATTTGCATGGATTTGTCGAGTCAAATCTGACGGAAAGGTTACAAATTTTTACGATTATATGTTGAGATATATAAAAATTCATTATGGACACTTTGTTTTTGTTTCAATTTTAAGTGAGTTCCCCGGTGAACTCAAACTGACTAAAGACGGTTTGACAAATTCTTACGATAATACGACAGCCATTCGAGCATATTTTCGTCTCCGGCGGACTCGGCTTCGACTTTGGCTCGATCAAGAAATCGGTCATGATCTTCCTAAAAGTATCAAATTCCAAGAGGCGAATTATTCCCCGCATCCTGACCACACACTCAAGATGTGTGGAGAACTCTAAAGAGAACTTAAATGTTGCTTTTCATGAATATAGGGAACCCTATTGATTATGTGGGCAAATAAATGGTGGGAAGAAATAGATTTATAGTGTTCAATTGAAATTTTCAAAACTCAATTATTAAATGCACATCCACCATTTCCTTCGTATATTCATTAAATTTAGCCACTGCTTACATGGAAATTTGTGTTTTCTCCAGTGTAATATCGTGATCAATATGGATAGCACAATGTTAACAGCATTGCATCAGTATCTACGAAAAGCATCATTGCGAAACGATTTTGAATGTCAACCTCAGTTTTGCCAACTCTCTGTCAACTTGTAGCAACTGCTACGAACTGAAATCACGTTTTTTCCGCTCATTCACTATATACTTCCCGAAACATCGGCTGTTAAAAACTGTCGGGTTCACCAATTACGTCTGAGTAGTTGTGCCTTAGACCATTTAAAAAGTGAACTCGTGACAACAATTACTAAACGATAGCTGATGTCGCTGGCTCACACTTGTAACTGAATGATTTGCTTCTGTAGAGTTAGAATCTAAGCTTCGTCTTGATCTATTGTCACAGGAAAAATACTATTTTACGTTATAAAACATGGAAAGTTGCAAATATAACTCTATAACCTTCTCGTGGATATGACTAATTTTAGTTTCTGCAATTATGGTTCTGTTTCTCTTGTTGTCACATTTTCAAGCCATCAATTTCAATTTCTTTGAATCTATATAGAGTTGAGGATGCGTAAAGTAAGAGTAGTCATTTTCCAAAAGTCCAATGTTAATTGATCATATGGGTATTTTCTATCTTATCCAACCAATTCACGCCCTACGTATTATGAGTGTAGCTCGCCCTCCCACGCAACACCGTAGTTGATCTGAAATACACCCATCAAATTCTGGGACCTACCCCAGCCACAAAACCTAGAGGTTTGAGTTAGCCCCGTAAGGGTTGACTACAGAAATGAGGGTATAGTTTGAAATCTTGTCAAATATGGATTAACTTTAAAGTTATTGTGCACTTACTCCTCTCTTATGCGAATTAACTGAATGCTTTTTTCCTTCTATTTAGCCATAAATTTATTGGTCTTGATCACCATATTTCCACGAAATTACATGGATTAACTTGAGAGTTCTGGGACCTACTCCTCTCTTATGCGAATTAACTGAATGCTTTTTTCCTTCTATTTAGCCATAAATTTATTGGTCTTGATCACCATATTTCCACGAAATTACATGGATTAACTTGAGAGTTCTGGGACCTACTCCTCTCTTATGCGAATTAACTGAATGCTTTTTTCCTTCTATTTAGCCCTAAATTTATTGGTCTTGATCATCATCCACGAAAATTACATGGGTAGTTTTGAGAGTTTCTGGGACCTACTCCTCTCTTATGCGAATTAACTGAATGCTTTTTTCCTTCTATTTAGCCATAAATTTATTGGTCTTGATCACCATATTTCCACGAAATTACATGGATTAACTTGAGAGTTCTGGGACCTACTCCTCTCTTATGCGAATTAACTGAATGCTTTTTCCTTCTATTTAGCCATAAATTTATTGGTCTTGATCACCATATTTCCACGAAATTACATGGATTAACTTGAGAGTTCTGGGACCTACTCCTCTCTTATGTGCCTTAACTGAATACTTTTTCCTTCCCAGTTCAGCAATACAGATGTGAACTGAACCAAGTACGTTAGCAAACATA
>JASANE010029663.1:0-11450 GCA_030248225.1 Trileptium ribeirensis
ATCGGCCGCATAGTCGCAAAACTTGTCGTTTTTGGTATGGCTAGCAATGACGATGACATTTGCACATCAATGAACTTATTTAAGCAATCTTATGGTTTACGACCAGGCGCTGATGTATGGGGAAGGGGTCGGAGAAAAAGGTAGACGAGTCTGAAAATGTCCAATTTTGACTTAGCTTTTGGTAGTGTGAACTATGACCTTTGTTAAATTTTGCGCCTTTGATGTGGTGGAGTTTGCCCAGACTGCTCTACGAGGGGTGATGGGGGTTGGGGTTGGACCAATGATGACGCAAGGCTTGCTGACTAGGACTGAGTAAGTGCCTACTGAGTATTCTCCTTAGCAAGACGCTAGTTCCGCTACAGTTTACAGCAATATTTACCGCTATAGTGTGCATAAACCGTTGAAGATACCTTTTTGGCAAGTTTAGCAAAATTGTAGTCCGCAACCTCATATGTCGCCGCCTACAGGTGACATTTGTGCCTAGCCCCAACATTGAAAACATTAATGGGACGTTAAAATGAAATGCTGATTTCTAACAAGTTTCGAACACATAGTAGAATTACAAATCCTGATGTTGGGTCGGTAAGTAAAAATGGCGGCTTTCACCAGTGGCGATAAGATGCTACCAAACTTCATTTAGCGCAAAAATTTATGCATAATACGTTATACTAAACAAATTTATGCCTGCCCGGCTTTTTTAGGTTTGACGAATTTAAACTAATTATCTATTTTTTGTTTAAGTTAGACGAAGCACAGTCCAAACAGTGTAATTTTAGCAAATATGTGGATCTACGAATTTGAAAAAATTAATTTCATTCGAAGAAACAACAACAGCGCTTCCAGTGACTGTGTAGCACCGAAGGTCGCAGCCGGAATAGCCAAATTGTGGCACACTCCATGCGACTTAAAACACGACATCCAACTTACGTTTGCTAATAAATGTGCTTACTGACCACTTTTCATTAAATTTCAGCAATTAGTCTTATCAGCTACTCAGGATTATACAACACACGATGCCAGTCTCCATTCTGTTGGTTTTGAAAAAGATGTATTTGATATCGCAGAATATTTATTATTATCGTGCGTAAATATAACGATATAAAGCTTACTGCATTGTTATGATTAGTAGTTGCAGTCACTTAATTATTGATTGTTAAGCAGGATAAGGTATTAACTTGTATGGCTTGAATCACATTATATTTTTGTCTCGCTCTATAGATAAGTTAGGCATTGTTGTATGATGCAGTCGATGAAGCACCAAAAATATGTTTGTCTTCATAGGCAATCCTCTAAGTATATGCTTGGGTGTCCATTACCTCAAAGTGGGACTGTTATTCTGTCGGATCGAAAGATTCACCAAAATGCCGCTAAAGATCGGTAGTCCCAACGAAACAATCCCATTTTTAGCTGCAATCTAAATAGTTTTAAGACTTTATCGTTAAGAATAAGCCCAATGAAATTACTGCATTAGTTTTTAACATCATTAATCATCTTGTCTTCGTCGTGTACACGTCCACGCCCAGGTAAGGTAACCACCTGTCGCATCAAACTTGAGGTGTATATTTCCACATACGAGGGATGTCATCCCTCGCTCACTTACTCCTAAGGAGGTATAGCTATTAAATTATCACTGTTTTTACAGACCAAAAACAAATTCAAGTTGCCCGCAAAGGCTTTTAATTCCAATTTTTTGAAAGATTTTTCAATATCGTTGAAATATAATAAAAGGAGTGCAGGCCATAATACACTACCTTGAATGACACCCGACATAACCTATATCGTTTGCGAACGTATTCTATTTATTTTCAGTATATTGGAAAGGATCCGTCAGATAACAATTGTGACAATCATATAGCACACCCGTAACACGAAAACGCGATATAACCTAAAGTAATTTCGTATGTGAAACGCTGCCCAAATGCCTGTCAATATAAATGACATCCACATTATATCCGTGACCTAAAACAGTTCACCGCATATTCAGAAAACTCAATATTTGAGTAACGGTCGATCTCCTTTGCCTGAAACCTAATAGGTTAACACTAAGCAACTGGTTCATTTCTAAATAGTTTACAAGTTTATCACATATAATAGTATATAACACTGTTATTGCATGCACAGAAAATGCTGACAGACCTATAATTTTTAAACACCGTTTCCGATCCTTTTTTAATGAATAGGAACCACCTAGGTAATTTTATATTCGTTTTCGAATCGAAAAATTTTAGCAATTAGAATATAAAATAAATCAGAAAAATACTTAAAATAAATTGTGGAATTACATCTGGTTCTGAAGATGCTTTCGAAGCAAGTTTATGCAAATATAATTTAACTATTTCAGGATCAATTCAAATGTCTTTTAAAATGGTGGTTGATGTAGACAAATTATTGAAGGTATACAGTATACAGTTTTAAATTATACCATTATCATTATTAAATTCATGCATACATACTCTTGTTGCAAATGATATAAAGTTTATATAACGTAAGATAGCTAAAAAAGGTAATTTAACATAAGAGATAAGACGAGGTGTAGATTTATAAATAATATCTACTAAGAGATCAGTAAAAGACACCAAGAAAAACATTTTGAGCCATCGGTGGAAATCCGACCATCCGATGTTGAGTTTATGACGACTAAAATTACATGGTGAATTATTTGCATTAGCTATGCCATTTTGATTAAATGATGCAAAGCTCTACTACCTACATTTCAAACATTTATATTCGCTGAGGTTGTACTTAACATCGTTGACTTGCACGCTACCTCAGAATTTATGATTTAACCCCAGCTTGTTTGTACCGTTTTTCCGCCAACTTATGAGGTCACGAAGCCTTTGAGGTGTATTCACACCCTCAAACTTTTTGCTTAAATTTTGATCAAAATTTGAATGCATATTTTTTGCATTTTCAGCAAGTTTGAACGTGTGGACACTGTTCAAACTTTATAGGAATATTTCTTTTGCCAACCATGAACATGTAGTACCTGAAAAAGTTTGAGCTCAAATTTTGATCTCAAATATTGAAATATTGCAATTTTTCTTAAAAAGTTACCTGCAAATTTTGATCAAAATTTGATCAAATTTTTAGCTCAAATTTTGAGATCAAAATTTGAACAAAAAGTTTGAGCGTGTGAACACGCTTTTGGTCACCATACCGTACGAATAAAAAATATTTGACATAATCGTGGCATTCGGTGGGAACATTTTCAGTTCGGCTATGTCATATTCTTTGTTCTTTGTTTTTAATGAAAATTATCACAGCTTTTTACCAGTTTTAATTGTAATTTCTTTGTGATAAATTGGTCCGAATTGTTACTGAGAGCGAAATCCACTTTCCAGTTAAGCGCACAAATTACAATAATCGAATAAAATATAATGTAAAAAAAAGATCTTCCGTTTATTATTTAGCAATATATTTACATCATAGACGTCGAAGGTTCGTCGGCTCGGCGGTAGATAGTTTGCGGGAAAGACCTCAGGGGCCTTCACGGGGTTGTGTTTTCCTTGGATGTGTTCCATCCTTAGGGATTGTAACCCAGTTGTCCACACCCATGTGTTATAGATAAGTACTCATCGCTTCGCCATCATTATCATTGGAATAACCTAGAAATCTCCGGCTTACTTCATCTTTATTCATTTGGTTGGAATCACCAGTTAGCTTGCTTAGCCTAACCACATCAATCAAAACAACCAACTCAACTGTAGCAACCACGCAACATTATTACAATCGATGCATTACAGATTTTAATAAATTCTTATGAATCTTCAAAGATAAATTATAAAAAATATTGATATTTTAGCAAGTCAAAAACGAATGAGTTAGTTTGTTATCATTCAATTTGGGCTGAATGCTTTTGTGAAATTGTTTACGAAACTAGACTGTTAAATTTTATCCCCAAATTAAAGACAATATTTAAGAAATTTATAATTTCGCACCGTTTCTATTCGCCGCACGCCTAGATTTGACTAATTTTGGAAACTTAGATTCTTGCATTAAGAAATTGTTACTAGAGATCGTGTACAGTTTGGGTGATGTTAATAATTCAAACACTGTTATTACATATATTCACTTGAATGTTTTGTAATCACTACAGAGAAACCAGAAATAATACATTACTCATTTGGCACTACAGCTTTACAAATACGAACCGTTTTGTCAAACATGGCATTATCTTATCAAGGAAGGGACAAGTCATCTACAATTTATGACAATGAATCAGCAGTGCCGATACGATATAATATTCCAACTATACAAGTTGATCACACAAGGCAAAAACAACGGAATTCCAGCCGACGAAGCAATAATGCGTCTAACTTTCTTACTGAAGCACCGGTCATCAACCAAAAACCTTATCCTCAAACACGAAATTTTAAACCCAAACCGAATCAAGTAATTCCAATGACAGAAATATCGCTTTCAGATGAAGATACCAATAACGTGCAAAGTGGAAGCAAGTCAAATCCCAAAACGCAACCACATGGACGAAGTTTGCGAGACGAAGCAAAGCCATTTTCCTATCTCTACCCATTATCACAGGCAACCGAACCCCGTGAACGAAAACTTAGTCCTATTCCTCCGCTACCAGATGAAATGACAGCAGCGTTATCTGCAGGATCATTGCTAGCGTTTGGAGCCCACAATCCAACGGGTGAACGGCTTCCTATGACAAACACAATTTACCCGGTTAATATTATAGAAAGCGATAATGTTAGTGTTAGTACTACTTCTTTGGACTGCAGTAGTAGAGGTGCAGAAGATCGACCCGTGGTAAACGGTGGTGATTTTACGAAATTGAGATGGAAACGGAATTATGGAAGTGACATTTCAAGTGGCTCTACGGCATCTGATATGGCATATTTGTCAACTACACCTTCTAAAAGTAATCGTCTATACATAAAATGGGGTTTGGGCATTGTTGCCATTTTGCTTGCTGCTGGAGTCGCTGTTGGGCTATACTTCTTCACTACATGTGCATTAAGAGGTAAAATGCTATATAATACATACATGCGCAGAGGATGGGTGGGGTGACCACTTGGGGATCCGAGCGCCCCCCGACAGGTGGTCCATCCCCCCCCCGACCATGACGCATACGCGGCACACATATTCGACGAAGGCGCTGCACTACTCTCTCTACTCCCTCCTACCCCTCGACGACCTTTGCTCTGCCGTCAGGCTTACCGCATCTGGGATTCCGAATGCCCCCTCGAGAACCCGGCTACACCCCCTTTGGACTTCTGACATCTGTCCGTGTTTGTATATAATCTTAACTATTTGAAATAAATTATTTAATTTTTGCACATGAAATCAAATTTAAAAAGGATCACTTTGTAAGTATGTGTATTGCCGAAATAATCATTTAATGTGCCGTTCACGTTATAATGTCCCCGTTGTTTGGAGCTTTTGTCCCCCCGTAGTTGCGACGCTACTGTATAAACAGTCAGGGTGACACCCATACTGTGAATCAATTGCCCAGGGTGTCCGACACACCCTTAACTACTACACTACATTTTTCAAAGTATAGTAGCTAGGGGTGTGTCAGGTACACAGTAGTAGCTTACAGTGTCGCACACACCCTTAGCTACCAATTTGGCGCGAATTAACTATAAGGAACACCGTCTGTAGCTAATGTGGTTTATTAGTCCCCTGTTTTGTGTACTTTTTTTCTAAATTCTCGATATTTGTATATAGGTCGCATGAACGTTGATGAAATAATGCCGGGCACTGTCAATGAAACTGCAATAAGACACGGTGTGCTTGACACTGTCGCGAAGTGGCAATACCCCTACCTAGCTACCTTTGAAAAAATTTATAAAAAACATGGGGCATCTAAGACACCCTATTGTCGACAGTGTGTCTGACACTGTGTTGTGTACATAAGTTCCAAACGTAGGGAACATTATAACGTGAACACCACATAACCTGTATATATAATCTGTCTAGAAGAAATCAAATGCTTAATGGTACGTGATATCTAGTAATAAATAGTACTAAAATTTATTGGTCATGGCAAAAAAACAAACTAACTATAATTAGACTAACATAAAACCGCTAAAAACACGCGCGACTGATAAAAATTCACATTGTTTACGGTGAAATATAATGGGACCGGTATCTACATACTTAGCAGGACAATTTTCGGCATCTCTTTTCTAATGGAATTTTAATATGGAAATTTTACCACTGCTTTGTTCTCCGTCTGATAACTTTCATGTCACAATTTTAATACATTTGCGGTGTTCACCCTAATTTTGTTTTTGGTCTTGTGGTATACAGCGCACAAATAGTAACACATTGTTTCGATTAAATACAAAAAGCGAATACAGCACTTGGTGAGCAGAACAAAGGTAGGACAAGTGCAGAACTTCCAGTAATTCTCCACAAAAGCACTCAGAAAACAATAGTTTTCTTTTTTCTGAAACGAGGAAAATGTCAATCATCGCAGAAATATGCAACACCATTTTTGATCTTAAATATGAACTTTAATATTTGTATCATACAGCGGAAAAATTGAATCACATTGTCTCGACTGGTACAAAAGCGAACGCAGCAATTTGTCAGCAGACCCAAGTCATACAAGTAGTAAAATAGCAGTAGTTCTCCACAGAAAACATTCAGAAAAAAATTGTTTTTCTTTTCCTGAAAAAAAGAAAATCGTAAAAGTCGCCGAAATCTGCAACACTATTTTTACTATCCATGTAAATCTCAAGCAACATGGAAGAGCGGTTTTCGTTTATCAAGTGTTTATAGTGGAAACTGTCTTTGTTTTGCAAATGATAGAAATCATTTATCAACGTTCGTACTGATGTTGTGTTGTGGTCAGTGAAGTCTTTTTGATAAGTATAAACAACTAAACATGGTTTTCTAAGAAGTTAGTCATTGCATTTTAAGATTAACAATGGTACGTGACCAGGGCATCAAATTGTATGATTTTTAATGTATCCACTTTTTGCGTGAAACATGCGTTGAAGTAAATCAGACAATAATTTCATTAGCTTTGCTGTTTGAATACGCTAAAATGTTGTCACTCTTTGAATGCGAAGGGTTTTTGTACCTGGCTTTTTACAGTACAATAAATACACTAATTAAATAGATAAAACGTGTCATCAGAAACGGTCTGGCCCCACTACAAGTCATCTAGGGTACATGACGAGAATATGGAAATCATGAAAGTTTTTTCTACCAAATCAAGTCATAATCTTTATTTGTGTGCCAGGAAATTGCTCATCACACACGATATTATCGTACAACACATTCGAACATAACGGTTCGATAATATACGTGAATCTGCTGTGGAACGAGTCGCTTCAAATGCCAAACAGCAGTTGGTACAGAGAAACATTCATCGGTGCGAAAACAAACGTATGATTATTCTGCTGCATTTATTCTTACAGTTTATGCGGCGTTTACGTTATAGTACGCCCGCTATGTGGAAGATTCGTTCCTGTGTATCACAACCATAAGATGGTGCATGGCAGTTGAAAGGATAGTCAAGTAATGATCAAGTAAAGAGAACAAATAATGATGTCACAGACACTATGGACATTAGGCTATGGTGTTTTTTCAACAACGTATGGTTAAAAAGGAGGAAAATGCGAAATTTCGAAATTTCAAATCATTTGCTCTAAATGATTGCATCTTATAAACCATCAGTTTAAAGCTTTGCATAGGAAGTGTATGCATGAATCTTGCCTGTACAACAGAAAAAAAACGACAATGCATCGTTCCAAAAGACTTTCATTTACATTTACGGCTAGTTAAAATCTTATGGTGCCCATGATACCGTATATATGCTGATAGTTGAACATCATATATAATTGCTTAGAATACAGTGCTTGCGTTCTGTACATGGTATCGTTTACGGTGCTACGCAGGCTGTACGCGGACAAAACTTCCACCTTGTGGGAAACTTATAACTTAAACACCGCATTAAAACGTTATTATATAACGTAAATGGTAACGCTTAACGAGTAACGCTTGTGTTGTTGACAATTCAGTCTAACCGAAATCTGGTAAGTCACAGCAGTATGGATTGGTCTGCGTGATACGGGCTAATAATGAGATTGCGTCTGTGGTTTTATGTATATGGGATACATTAATGCGGTTTAGATAGTATTTAGTATTTAATCAACGTCACCTTATATTGAGAATTACAACACACTCACACATATAACAAATAACAAATCGAAAATTATACGGTAAAAGAACTCGAGTGCCAGTTTCGATTCACAATTAAGTGCAGGTTTCACAGAATAAAGAGTGCAAAAAAGTGGGCGCTTTTGTATCTAACAACAGTCTGCAAGAAACTAGAATTTCTAATGGACGGCTATATGATATTTTAGTTTCTTGAAAACGAAATGATATCGTTTGCAATAGACACAAGAAAGAAAAGTTACTACCCGAACCACGGAAAAGTATTTAATCATAAGGTGCTCGTACAGATGGGGTAGGAAGTTATCACTCTTCAGACGTCGGAGCCCTTTGCTCGACGCGAAGCGCCGACACTACCTGGCACGTGCTCAACCCCTCTCCCAATCGGGCATCATGCCACCCTCTACTACCTAGAGTCCGGCTGTCGCCCCTGGGACCTCAAATATTGACCACATAAGTTTAATATATATCCAAATGCAAGTGGTTTCTTATAACATCAAGAGCTAGGCACCGGCCAGAGAAGCCGGCTAGCTTCCGTCGACTGCCCGCGAATGCTGCACCATGGCCGCTGGCACCTAATTATCGCATAACACGCAGCTTGCCTATATTTTCTTTACTAGATGTATGAATTCAGAAGTATTTTGTGCCATAACCATGACTCAAAGGTGTACCTCTGGGTGTATGGCGCCTTACTCTGCCTCATCCTGTCTTTACATATTGTGATATTATTCCAAGTTGCTCTTAATTGTTTCAACATTTGTTCGCAGGTTCATCCACATTGTAAAGATTAGTATAATGCTAATATGTTAAAAAGTAATTATAGTTAAGCCTTTTAATACTGACAGTAGAAGAAGTTTAAGTTTAATTGTGCGGTAAAGCGCCGTAGGATTGAAGGCGTCTGACACCGATCCATGAGCAAATTCTTGACATTTTAAATACCAATAATGAGCAACAAAAAATTCGTGCAACTTAAACTTTAGAATTTTAACAAAATTAGATGAAATAAATTTTGGATAATCTATTTACTTTTGGAGATGTTCTGAGTGTCAGAGTACTATTAGGCATCCAAAGCCTAAGGCAAAATCCACGCCGATACCCAGAATCAATAACCTCAGCTTATATTGATTCTGGGTTCAATGTCTAACAGTAATGAACAGGAGCTGCCCTAGAGCCTTGCACCGTATCATATACTACGTACGATCAAAACTCAATAACCTCAGCGTATATTGATTCTGGGTTCAATGTCTAACAGTAATGAACAGGAGCTGCCTTAGAGCCTTGCACCGTATCATATACTACGTACGATCAAAACTCAATAACATCAGATTATATTGATTCTGGGTTCAATGTCTAACAGTAATGAACAGGAGCTTTCCCTAGAGCCTTGCACCGTATCATATACTACGTACGATCAAAACTCAATAACCTCAGCTTATATTGATTCTGGGTTCAATGTCTAACAGTAATGAACAGGAGCTGCCCTAGAGTCTGGCACCGTATCATATACTAGGTACGATCAAAACAAGAAAATAAAGGATGCTGAACTCCAGTATTATCTCATAATTCCGCTGGTACACCGTCATAATAATGTATAAGCGATGCACTGCCGAGGTATGGTTCAGGTTGGGCTACCCTCCCCCCCCTCCCAATACCTCGAACCCCCTGAGACCTCGAAGCGTCAGCATGTTTGGTATAAGCGATCGCAAACATTTTACCATCATAATAAATGCAAGGTATATCAAAAAATGGCAAACATTATAAGTGAGGGTATTGCTTGTCAAAATGAGGTCAAAATGATATGAGTTGAGTACACAGAAACAAATTGTTTTTTTTTTGCATCGGCTCTCTTTCAAAGTAACATATCTTGTAAAGTTAGCAATCGTTGCTACAATAATTACAGAAAGTGAGTAATTGTTGAACGCATAACTATATCGAAAAATGGAATTCAGCAAAAAGCTTCAGCCCATGCTTCACTAAAAACCTAAAAACCTAAAAGCGCCATAATGATCTGTGGCAAAAATTTATGAACGCACTGAAACTATGTATCAAGCGAATTTGCTTATGATTTTGCCCTTATAACTCCAAACCAGTACACTAATGTAAGGTTTGTTTGCCTGGAATATTTTGGCATAATTATTTATGATATCCCATTGCCGAAATCAGGTAAATAACTCGCGAGTTTAAATTTTGGATCAATTGCTGTTGTTGGGAAATGGACATCACATAATCCCAAATATGTTATACCTTCAGGTAATTTATATAAAATGCAATCCCACTGTAGTTGTAAAAAATTTACAGCCTAGGCTAAACTTTGCCAATTTACTTCATCGTTCAGGCGAAGCATTGCTGAAACGAGAATTCTGCAGAATTTTTACAAAATTAATAGGTTTGACAATTCATTAAACTATAACGTAACATCTTCTATTACAAGCAGCTATATTTCAAAATGTTGCACAATGTTTTACGAAAAAGCAATGATCGAATAGGCATGTTATTATGGTCGATTGTCGATGCACTTTATTCTACACTCGATCACATGCTTTAACTCTTGCTAGAATATATATATCTCAATTTTAATCATTCAGATTGCGAAATTCGTGACGATGATTGATCGTCAACTAATGCTGCGTTTACGATATAAAGGACCTTCCATGTGAAAGCTTTTCCCCAATAATCTGGGCTATACGATACAGCGGTATATAGTATACGCGTGTACTATGTAATAGAACAGATGGTGTATGAAACACCATCAAAGTAATACAGTGTCTAAATCTGCTTGGTGTTTTTTGCCGACGGTGTCACGGACACCATGCATAAACACATTACATATCGTAGGTCTAGTATGGTGTAGGTGACAATAATAGCTCGGTGTAGGTGGCAATAATAGCATGGTTTAGGTGACACCATATAGCGTTTTGAAAAATTTCATAATGTGGTCTACACCATACCATGTACAACTACTACATATAACGACGCCGAGATCGGGGATTGGATTACGCTATTAAATGCGCAGCTAGTATGCGATAACGTGAACCTGTCTTATTCAGACAAGTGAATACCTGTCCTATCCGGACAAGGTGATGATGCCTGTCTTATTCAGACACATCAACAGTACGTCTGCCTTCTCCAGGCAGTTACTAGGCTCTCCCTGTTCGGGCGAGCCTGTAGGACTGCTTTGTTCAAGCAAACACACGACGTTTGTGAATAGTGAGCTGAGTGCTTTATTCAAGCAACCATGAAATTATAAAAAAACACTTGGAAGAAGCAACTGGTTCATCTTGCGAATCTAACTGCAACTG
>JASANE010029665.1:0-27294 GCA_030248225.1 Trileptium ribeirensis
GCGTATTGCTTATGCTTCCACGTAGGAAGAAAATCTAGTTTTCTGGAACTGCAAGAATGACGGCGAATTTTTCCTGTATGTTTTTTGAGAAATAACGCAACTTTGTGCCAATTTTGCGCCTTCGCAGAAACAAGCGTTTGACTATGATACACTAGTGGCGGAATTTTTAGTTTAATGATTTGAATCGGTCACATCAATTCATAGATGTAAGAACATTTATTATTGTTCCGATGTACGAAAAACAAATCTAATTTTCTGGAATGAAGAATGACTGCGAACAAAAACTGCACGTTTTTCCGAGAAATAATGCAACTTCGTGCCAATTTTGCGCCTTGGCTAAATGAGAGTGTTTGACTATGATACACTACAGTGGCGGGAGGTTTAGTTTAATGATTTAATCCGGTCACATCAATTCTATAATGTAAAATAAAACATAAAACTAACGAGGGGTCCCCAAATCCCAGTTTTCAAATGGGGCGCAAAAAGAGCTATGTTTGATGCTCTAGAAGTAGAATTGGTGAGATTTTTTGACAATTGGGACGTTTATAACTTTCGCCTTTGCAGTTTTTTTTTGAAAGACATCTTGGTCGTGTAGGGAGTTTTTGGAGATTTTCTTACGGTTTTCCAATGACCTTACATTGATGGGGGCTACGATCCCACAAAAGTACCTGCCCAACTGTAACAGTAAGGGATTGTAATTAAACCCGGTCACTCGGGTCAACGCGTGTACCCGGGTTTACCTAGTGACCCGGTGACTCCAGTCGAAAGTGGTTACCCAAATGACGCCGTTCCGTCTCTGCTGTCTCTATATATATATATAAATAAATTCCTACAGAGTATTCAAGTTTGTAATTTCTAATTAAAATAAGACTATTGGTGCTTCCAGTGATGGGAATACCAGCATAACATGCTTTGACAGCACTGGCAAATCCCCACGTGAAAGAACAGTTCGCTTTGTCAGCCATCTTTTGATATAACATCCAATGTGATGCGTTTTGCGTTCAGGCTGCAAAAATTATTTTCGGATTTTGGCTAACTCTGCATGATACATGTTTATCCATATAGCAACCTACCAGTGATATATTAATTGACCTACTCAACTTATTAGAGTTAACGGGTATATATAATATTATTGTTAACAATTGGAATGTATTCAACTACCGTGTAAAAACGGATATAGAGTAAATAAAACAGCAGAAAGAAAACAATCGTGCAACCGTTATATCTATGTGGTAAATACTCGCAATTATAAAAAGGCAGCGAATATTTCAGAAATAAGTGAAAATTCACAAACCATATTTCAACCGGCAGCGTCACCAGTTTGCCATAAACATATTTTAAATGTAATAAAACACACACTCGGAGAACTATTTCTTTCGTACAAACTAACATTACGCTTCAGGGTTATTTTCAGTAAACGTTGTCCGCTCGCCAGAAAAATGTGTATTATATTATCAACAAGTTAGTGCAGTATAGGCCCACTGCTAGCATGGACCTTTCCCAGATTTACCAAAAAATGACGTCGCATAGCGTGAAGCTGTGTAAATGTGAATGGCGCACAATCCAAAGCATAACTGCTATAATATGATATAGCTAAACATAGTTTGAATCCATATGGCTGGTTTCATGACTCAAATCGTTGTGAGAAAATTACGCCAAATTTTCTATGAAAATTCTATCTAAATTTGCGGTTCGAATCTTAAACGTATCACCGCAGTGATTTAACTATACCTTATACCCTTAAGATTATTCAAGTTATACACGTATCTGTGGTGTTAATTTTATCCACACTACATTTTTTGGTTATTAACTGCATTCTGAAAACGGCGAACATTTTTATCGGTGACTCGTTTGACACGAAGTGTATACAACATTACATTTGCTATTCCGATTCGTACTTTTCAAAATCAACTGCCTGGAACTCACCTAAAGGGGGATTACCTTAAATCATTTACGCTAATATCTTGGATCACTGGGCAGTGATTATTTTTATTTTATGTAGTAGTTTGACAAGAAAGTTTCTATTGAAGTATGTAGATCACGGCACAGTTGGAACCTGCGGCATCCGCGCGCATCCTTCAAGCACCACTTTCTTCCACACGGAATCGCTAGATGTCGCCACTCAAAAATTGATAGCACAATAATTCTAAATACAGTATGAACCCGATTCATGTGTAGGACAGGAAAAATCATAATCGCTTATGTTGTGGTCGGCACTACTTATGTATAACTGCATTTTCCTAGGAACATTTTCCACGAATCTCCAACATTTATTCTTCACGGAAAATTCTCAAAAATTCTGTAGACAATAACCAATGTTCATCGTAGAGTCATGATGTAACACGAATTACGTGGACAAAATTTATCTGCATACTTTTATTTAATAAATTTATAATAAAATAATAAAATATTTTTATAAAATATAATTAATTGTATAATATAATTTATCAGTTACTTCAGCTAAAATTTGTAGTCGTGGTCATCACATGGAACATTCTTTGTGGTCCATAACTCGACTCAAATTTCATGTAAAACGTATATCTAACATGCCCGAATACAATGTTATTTGTATAACTACCTAAAACCACTGAGATCCAGAGGGACTTCGGCTAAATTTACCTAATCAAACGAATCGGAACTCGGGGATTTGCAACAATTCCAGACCACACTTTGTGTAACAATTCGGGTGCCAATAATGGTTATGGAACAAATTGTCTCGAGGGTACGGGTGACTAACCACGTTCAACAAAATGCTTTTATGGGTATATACATATTTATATATTTAACAGATCCTGGCATAAATTAAACCTCAGATCTAGTGTCATACCCAAGCCACTACCTACAATGTTCGATCCAAGAGGCCGGTAATAACTGATGTCGCTAATCTTCTCCGTACCACTATCCCGTCCAAGTCGAAATCTAAACACGTGAGAACAGAATAATACTAAACATAAACCATGGAGCCGGTCACTCTGATCGAGCGAACTCCGTGCTGCCGAAGTCGAACTAATTCGCTAATTGAGAGCAATACGCTGACCTCACAATCTGCTGCTTATCTTTTCTGTATTAATTTTATCGCCGTCCTAAAGAAGGCGTATATGAAATCTCACGCAACTTTGGCATTTTCATCTGAGATCCAATCAAGATATGGCCAAAATTTTATTACCGTAAAGTCGCTGTGATCTGACTCCAAAGAGACCGCCAAGATAAAAAGAATTTCTAGAACTTGGAGCGAACTTGATGCTTTCAACGAAATTCGCTCATTGTATAGATAAATTAAGCCCTATCTGGAGGAATAGCTAAACATCTGAATGTCAGTAATGAAGTAACGAAGCCGTATAACCTCCAACCATCCAAATCGCCCACACAATCTCATCCGACTCATAGAAAATCGTCTAGATGTCGTGCTGGAGCAGTATTAACTAAACGAACTCAAATAATTTCGCTTTATAAACTAGGCTATGTAATAATGAAGATACATATAGATCCGTCTGAAAAGTTATAAATTCGATATCCGGATTTCACACGACAATACGGCCTTCTGCGCCTCATCATCGGCAAACTCAGGTTCTCGCGCGCGCTAATCCGCTTCGCAATGCAATGTCAACTAGACGTAAACTGCCGCTCCACGTCCATATACTATATAGATATATATGCTACAGGTAGCGGACATTGCACGCTTACACGTCGGTCTACAAAATTGTATTTATTTTCATTCGATTTTCATGAGCCAACTGTCATCTTTTGAGCCGCCCAACGGGGTACGGCGCATAATACTGACCACGAAATCGGGCCTGAACAGGGCGACCCGTTTGGGACCAACCACCGAGAGAACACCCCCCAGGACCCGCCGTGGCTCCGACCAGGCTATAAGCTTCCCAGTTTCTTCCACGCTATGTCCTTTAGGTCGTGTCAGTTTTAATTTTCCTAAAACTATACACTTTTATATGTGTTTGTTGCCTCTGTACCTCTGCATGTTTCCCACATTTGCAAATATGTATGTGTGGTTGGCGTATTTATATTAACATAACTATATTATATATACTGCTATATTTAAATCTAACTATTGTGATTATTGTCATTATTATCGTTATTAGTTAGTACTGTTCATTAAAAATAAGCTAATAAAGAAACAGCGAAAAGAAAAAGAGGATAGAAAGAAACAAAAAGAGAAAAGAAAAACTAAAAGGCCGAAAGGTTGCAGCGAGAACAGCAGATCCGTCCAAACGAATAAGGGTGACGAAGAGCGCGACAGCAGACAAACAATGCGGCCAACAAACAAAAGAACGAACAAAATGGTCGGAATGAGAGAGGAAACACAAAAAGAGCGCTGCACGGAAAAGGTCTGACGGCAAAGGCTTCCCGGAGGAATTTGAGTGGCATGAGGCGTAATTCGCACCCAGGATGAAGAACGGGCTCGAATTACACCAAATACAAAGGGATTAGACGCAGAATTACGATTTAACCCGCTTATGTCGGTTTACATACGTTATTGTTGGAAGCCTTGGTAAGCTCTCCTGAGTTGAAGGCTGTTCAGATCGATGCGCCAAAGATTTTTGCGCTCGTCATGCCAAAGAACACACTTGTTTCTGCGAATTCGCAATATAAAATGCAAACTGACGAAAACATGGAGAATTTTGGTAAAGGTTGGAGTGCTATTAGCGATTGTCCTGAGGTAACGAGGAAGCGGACAAGACCTGCAGCATATATTTATATATGCCTCTGCAAGGGAAACACAGCAATGCGTACTTTGCCTACTCTGAGGCTAGAAATAACATTTTTTAATTTTATACCCACCAATAAGCACAGTCTGTTTTTGGAGATACACTGAAAGGATATAGCGGGCCAATGGAGGATCAGACGAAATCCCGCCGCATATTTCATCGTTCGAGAGCAGTAAGACGAGGAGTAATATGTCCAATTTAAAATTAAAGTAAAAATAATAAGGGATTTCAAAAATGGACGAAAAACTTCTATAGATCACTGTAATATTTAACCTATAACAAGTACAAAATATTGGCAAATGTTACAGCAGTTTATCAGCTGAACACATCGAGAACTTCGATTCCTTACTGGATGGGCTATATATCAACGGAAACTAACACCCGGTTGACTCCTGATGAAAGTGTAAGACGATGCAAATCTCTTGATCCAGTTATTTTAAAGTGTTCCGGAACGGAAATGAAATTGTTGTTGTTACGCTCAGGCGAACCAGTTAGAATAGTGAAATCTAAGAGTGTTCTTTCGTTATCTGATAGGATAGCATGTCTAGCAAAGTGCGTGGTTCCCGTGTAAGATGCTACACGAAAGATAACAGATCACAAAATTGATGTTTTGATGATTTCAGCCGACTCTGTTGATTTAGACTTACTCATGCTATTGCTCACACCTCGAATGGAAGAACGAAAACGAAGAACGACGAGAAGACGAAGAGCGAAGAATGTTTTCGGACGCACTCAAGAGAACAATGAACGTATATTAATATAGAGCAATTAACGTGGCTACCTACAATAGTGTGTCAATACTAAAATAACACAAACAGCGAAACTTAGCTTAAGTACCGACTATTTTGTTCCACTTCCAAATTTATATTACATTATTTCGATAAATCTTCGATCAATTTCATCTACGCTATGCGCAATTGAAAAATCGTGAAATTTTACACAGAATTGTACTTGGTTTGTATTCCCGATATCTGAATCGTTAAGCGGATGCGGACCATCAAAACAGTACGGACTTCTCCGAATACTCGGAAACAGTTGTTTTTACAATTTACTTGTTTTCCGTTGTTTTCCGAGCAACCACAATATGTTGTTGTTGCTTAACCGTTAGAACGTATATTGCGTGACTTATTTCACTCCCGAGTAACCTGATACTGTTGGTTCTAACTACTGCCTCTAAATTTTGACTAAGTTGCCGTTTATTCTTCGATGAGCGACGGATGACTTCCTTTTCTCGAATGATCGTAGACTAGGACCCTTGTGCTCAGATTAACATTAGCAGCGGTTAATAATTTCCGGTATAGTTCTATGAGATTCTGAAACCATTTTAAGCTCCATGGATGTCGTTGTAACTCTCATCTTTAAATACAGCTGTCTTCCAAGATTATGAATGCAACAAACATAATAAGTATGCTTACCAACAAGCACATTGGGATCAGCACATATAAGACATGCATTATTATAGCCAAGTAAAAAATATAGCATAAGAAAACATAACAAAACGCGTACAAGGCACAAAATCAGGTTTTGTGATTCAGGGCCTATTGTTATGAGTAGTACAAATATGGATTTCAATTTGCTTTGGTTCAGTTTAGGCGGTATTTTAGGTGGCCAAACCTTAATTATGAGTTTAAGCGCTAGGAAAAGCGCACGTAACAGACCGGAACAATTCCGTTACATTATACAAATACGAAATAGAAACACAGAAATTTGGGCTTAAACATTGATATGGTAGCGTCGTTTAATACAAAACCACCATCGTCATATTTTTAATATGGTGGCTAATTTTTGTCAGGCTAACGATAGTATTACAAAACACCGCATGAGATATTTGATTATAGAAAAGTACGAATGGGAATAAGCAAATGTAATGTTGTATACACTACATGTCAAACGAGATTACGCCGAGATAAAAATGTAGCAGTTTCAGAATGCAGTTAATAACCAGAAAATGTAGTGTGGATAAAATTAACACCACAGATACGTGTATAACTTGAATAATCTTAAGGGTATAAGGTATAAGTAAAATCACTGCGGTGATACGTTTAAGATTCGAACCGCAAATTTCAGATAGAATTTTAGCTGAGAATTTTAGCGTAATTTTCTCACAACGATTTGAGTCATGAACCGGCCATATCGATCAGAAACTATGTTTAGCTATATCATATTATAGCAGTTATGCTTTGGATTGTGCGCATTCACGTACACAGCTTCACGCTATGCGACATTCCGTGGTAAATCTATATTTTCTCCATGCTAGCAGTGGGCCTATACTGCACTAACTTGTTGATAATATAATACACATTTTTCTGTTAAGCAGACAACGTTTACTGAAAATAACCCTGAAGCGTAATGTTAGTTTGTACGAAAGAAATAGTTCTCCGAGTGTGTGTTTTATTACATTTAAATATGTTTATGGCAAACTGGTGACGCTGCCGGCTGAAATATGGTTTGTGAATTTTCACTTATTTCTGAAATAGATCTTCGCTGCCTTTTTATAATTGCGAGTATTTACCACATAGATATAACGGTTGCACGATTGTTTTCTTTCTGCTGTTTTATTTACTCTATATCCGTTTTACACGGTAGTTGAATACATTCCAATTGTTAACAATAATATTATATATACCCGTTAACTCTAATAAGTTGAGTAGGTCAATTAATATATCACTGGTAGGTTGCTATATGGATAAACATGTATCATGCAGAGTTAGCCAAAATCCGAAAATAATTTTGCAGCCTGAACGCAAAACGCATAACAGATTGGATGTATATCAAAAGATGGCTGACGGGGCGAACTGTTCTTTCACGTAAAGGTAACATTGCCAGTGCTGTCAAAGCATGTTATGTGCTATCCCCATCACTGGAAGCACCAATAGTCTTATTTTAATTAGAAATTACAAACTTGGAATATCTGTAGGAATTTATTTATATATATAGAGAGACAGCAGAGACGGAACAGCGTCATTTGGGTAACCACTTTCGACTGGGTCACCGGGTCACTAAGTAAACCGGGTCACACGCCTTGACCCAGTGACCGGGTTTAATTACAATCCCTTACTGTTACAGTTGGGCAACTACTTTTTGTATAGTAGCCCCCATCCAATGTAAGGTCATTGGAAACCGTAAGAAATCTCCAAAAACTCCCTACACGACCAAGATGTCTTTCAGAAAAACTCCCAAAGGCGAAAGTTATAAACGTCCCAATTGTCGAAAAGTGTCACCAATTCTACTTCTAGAGCATCAAACATAGCTCTTTTTGCGCCCCATTTGGGAACTGGGATTTGGGGAGGCCCCTCAGCGTTATGTTTTATTTTACATTATAGAATTGATGTGACCAATTAAATCATTAAACTAAAAATTCCGCCACTAGTGTATCATAGTCAAACGCTTCATTTAGCCAAGGCGCAAAATTGGCACGAAGTTGCATTATTTCTCGGAAAACGTGCGGCTTTTGTTCGCAGTCATTCTTTCATTCCAGAAAATTAGATTTGTTTCGTACATCGGAACAATAATAAATGTTCTTACATCTATGAATTGATGTGACCAATTAAATCATTAAACTAAAAATTCCGCCACTAGTGTATCATAGTCAAACGCTTCATTTAGCCAAGGCGCAAAATTGGCACAAAGTTGCGTTATTTCTCGAAAAACGTGCGGCTTTTGTTCGCAGTCATTCTTTCATTCCAGAAAACTAGATTTCTTTCGTACATCGGAACAATTATAAATTTTCTTACATTTAGGTCGAATTTACCTTCGTTGCTATCAGCAGGATAGCTTTTGTAATGCACACTTATTTTAGTCCACTATGTTATGTTTGTGCGTATGTGTGGATCTGAGTATCAATTAGTTCAATATTTTTCATTGTTTCAATTGATGGATAATGTAAATCTGATGTGCGAACCATGTAAAATCAGCAACGACTCCGGATCATCACCATTAAATGCCAGCTTTTTCTCATTTATCTTACCGTACGTTAAGATTAAGCCCAATCCTTGGAGTACCATTAACTTCATGCATAAAATGTCAACCCTGCCTTGAACCAAGATATTACCATGGCGTAACCTAGATTTATTGCGCGAGACGCTAACTATATATTAATCTTTCCTTCGTAGCGAATATGATTGTATTCTAAGGGTGCAAGACATGTTTCATCAACTAGTGGAAGGTTGCTCCGGCGAGGTTGGATGGCTCTTGTAGGGGCGGTGATCTGTGTATTAGTCACGGCTTCGTTTTACAGCCCAGCAACAGTGCGCAAGCATTGACAGAGAATAAAAATGTCTGTTTTTACAGTCTAAAACATGGTACTAAAGCAGCGCTGGAAAGACCATTTGCGAATATGCATTTGGCATGGCAAAAAATTATAATTGGAAGCAACCGGGTCATCGGGTCACTGACCCAACAGTGTCAACGGGTCACCGAATTCGCTAGCCACCCAACTCACGTGTAGGTGACCCGGTTCCAGTTCTGATCGTGATAATAAATGGTGAACTATACTAAATACTGACGTATAAGTGAACGTTTTAGTTTAAAAGCGCAAGTATGACGACGTAAAATTTCGCGTTTTAGTTTGAGGCAGTGGTTTAGTTAACAATACAAATTACTCTAGGGGGTTGATCTGAACACTGCATTTTAATAGTATGCGAAACACATAAAGCGGTCAATTATTTTCGGTATTTAGTTGTAAAAATAAGTTCCGTTTCGCAAAAACATTAAGGCTGTTATCTTGTAAAGTTGATACAACCTACGAATGCTGATTGTTACGAATACTTTTGCAACCATCTGGACACGCCGATATAATTAAACAACGCCATTCGTTCGATACCTGAGATAGTACTTCAAAGCGAGATGAACCTTCAGGAGGGTGAATGGTTTGAAATCGAATCGCCGGATCTGGTTGCAACACCGATTCTAGTTTATCTAATAAACGTTCGACCTGTTCCTTTGTTATTTCAGCAATCCGAATCTTGAAAGAAACGTTTAAAATAGTTACTTCCAGTTTTTTATGTCTTGTATACCATATATAGGTGTTATAAAATTTGCGATTCGCTTCTCGTGAACTGCCATTGATATATTGTCTACAGACCACTCGGTCAACATGATGACTGATGGAGAATTTAGCTACAAATATTAATAAAAACAAAAATTTCCAAATTTAAAATATATACAGCACCCTTTTTTCTGTTAGACACTATAATCTCCAGTATATATATCCCTGTTTGTAAATGAGAGAATTCCCGGCCATGTACAATTGAATGTGTGAAATAACCCTATCGCTCAGTAGATCACTATACTTAATGCTCTAAACTTGCCGTTTTTTCAGGCTCTCTAAAAGCTTCGCTGTATAGCAGGTAAAGATAGTGCACTACCGTCATAATTAGTTCATACTGAATTATTTTTGGTGACCATCGTAATATTTCGTGACTTAATATTTCGGTAGAAACTTTTTATTATTCACAGACAACTGCTTCAAACAACTAGATATTTAGAACCAAGTTGCAATAAATTTAAAATATTCTGTAATTAAGGCAGAATTTTGTAATACCTTAAACGAATCATACGAAATACTTGATATTTTTTGGTTACTGCGAGAATATGATTATTGTTAAGAAATAAAACAAATTTGACACAATGTATATAAGCCAGTTGCACTGCTCAATTGGAGAGTTCTCTCCGACGCACTTGCCGCTGGTAAGTAGCTCTAATTATTATTAAAGTTTTCTAAGTGCTGTGTATAAATACACTAGTACACAATAGCACAGGAAAAATTAGTTGTAGTATTTGGGTATAACCGTGGTACCCTACTAGCCGAGGCGTTGAATCCGTCTTACTGTGGTATAAGGCTTAATATATTACAGGAGATTACGCTAAGTTCCTTCCTTTTGGAACCTTTGCTTGTATTGGTTTGTGCCATATATCTTCCTATTATTAGACCTCACGGTCGCACTCGCCGTTTTCAACAATTATTCTCTTAGATACACTTCCACATAAAATATTAACGCATAGTTTGGGGCACACATACTATATAGACAAGGCTCTGTAGCATACAGGAGTTGCATTAGATTAAATTTTATCTGAGTTTTAGGCGTGGCAAGCATAAGATTATGTCCAGAGGAACTTAGGCATCGCTACACGTGTAAAGTTGGAAGGTTTTTATGACCGAAATATGGTAAAATCTCAAAAAACCTGTCATTTCAAAAAAGACGTACGCTTGTTTTTGCATTTTGCGAATATTACGCAAAAAATCTTGCTGTGCATAGGTAAACTTGAATATTAATTGCTCTACCTACCTAGTAAGATATCGTACATAGATGTTCACGAATTTTCATACATGTACTTATCCTATTGGAAGGATTTAGATTTAGAGTAAAAATTTGCACAAAAGCGCCACTAATTTAAACAAAAACATTTAATCATTTAGGTATATCATACTTCACTAAAATATATTAGCATAATCATTGAACGGTTTGTAAATTGTAATATGTGTTATCGACTTGTATGCAAATTGTGTCAAACATACTTTGCCATAGCGAGTACATTACACAACTATCTATGCATTACCTGTAGATCAAAGTTGGTATCGTAGTCGGTCTTTGCAACTCCGCCAATTTTTTCTCCAATTTTCTGTATAAATCGGTGCATCTTTATAATAACAAAGTCGGACGAACGACCTTGCGAAAATTTAGTATTTTGCTATAATAGGTTATTGTTCTTCCGAAGAACTCAAACGCTTTACAAAAACTTTGGCTAAACCAACTTTTAGCCATTTTTAAAACGTCCGTGTTTTAAGCTATATGTTTTGTATGCGTTGTCTGGAAAAACAAATTTTAATATTTTCAATTATTGTTTATGTCTTCAGCGAAATAATAAAAATATGAATACTATAATAAAAAATTTAGAGTCATAATATTAACAACCTAGCACAAATATTTCAATGATTTCTGAAGTAAAAGATTTATATAGCCGATCAGCGCTACACTACATTTGGCGTAATATACCTATACTGCGGCGAAACCCGCTCTGCTACTGGTGCGAGCGTTCTGTCCGCTTCGTGCTAGTTCGTGGGCGCTGGCCTTCGGCCAGCTTCGCACTAATTCGTGGTCACTGGCCTTCGGCTAGCGCCAGTCTTCACTTCTCACGCATAATAAAATATATATGTATTATCGAAACAGAGCGAGCGAAACGAGCGGAGTTTCCGTTGCGAGCGCTAGAGGAAAATCGTGAAAATTTTCTTGCCTGTCGCCGTCATTCATAACTCATTTTTGGATTGACAGATTTCAACAATTTTTTGTTCGATAGCAAGTGATGACGATGTGCCCTTTAGTTGAACACAAACAGCTGCGACCTTATCTTCCGGGCCATAATAGCAAAAAACAGGTTTTTACGGGTTCTTTGCCAAATCTGACCCTGCGGGTACCTGTATTTCGTAGAACATACCTCGCGACAGTGGTTTCAACTGGAGACAGCACGGAGAATCAGCTCAGCGAGATCTGCAACTTTTCTGACCGCGACTTTTTGGAACACTCCTCCCTGGCCTCTACAGGTCTGAAAGTGATTCGTCGACCTTTGCCAGGAAAAATGATTTTTCAAATTTTGGAATTATATAGCGCAGGGCTGATAATGGGTCACGGGTCAACTGGAACGAAGCTGGTACGGGTCACTGCGGGTCAAAAGGTTTGACCCGTTTGACCCATACGTAAATCAAATGTTTACATAAATATGTAATCGATTATGATTTAGTGTTAATGACAAATATAACCCAGATCAGTTACACTTTCTTCCCATACATTTATTCTTCCATTTTTGTTTCCCGGGATATGCAACGTCAATCACCCTAGTGACATAAATTTTGCCATTAATTACTTGCTGTAAATGACATTTCAGTGAAATGTCGCTTCGGCAATAATTACTACGTGTGAAAAACTAAATAAGAAAAACATTAAAAATTATAAATTAACATTAAAAATTTATGGCATTCTATTTAACTTTGAAAGTTGAACTCCAAATAGAATTGTGAAAAATTTATTGTCGTACAACAGCCCTGCAGTATTGCTTGTGCTGTTACGCATCATTAACATTAACTTGCGTGCATAAACTACACACTCTTTTTATTACTTACTTTATTTATGTCTTATGCAGATGTAAACGAGTTTGCATTTTACGGTTGAATTTGTTTTATGAAGCACAAGCAACAATGTGGCTAAACAAACTGGACAGAAAAGATTTTACGAGTCTTGTGGGTCACAGATCACCGCACAGGCGGTTCAAACGGGTCACTAAATATCGACCCGTTTCCAGTCCAGGTGTGGCGTGTTTTACCTTACAATGACTGCTATTAGGTTATCAAGCACGGTGAATACGATAGTTTTGCTGTCTAGGGTGCAACTTGGCTATATTATACCTTTTGTTGGTGGTTCAAGGGTTTCGAGGTCGTCGAATCCGATTTCCAAAATGTAGTGTGTTTTCCTTTTTTGGCTTTGCATTGCATGCAGTTCATCAAGAATGGTTTATGTATATAATTTTCTGAAGGCCGAAAACAATGATTTGGTTATTTAGAGTCTATTTAAAGATTATTTAGAGTTCATATTTCATGCCTTTTCGTTGGTTTTCAATGAGTTTAGAGGCAATGAACCTGATTTCGATAATATAGTCTGTCTTCATGTGTTTGGTTACATATTGCGTACAAGTCATCAAGAATTGTCTATACAGGTTTTCCGTACGCTGGATACAATGGTTTTCTTATCTAGAGACCAGCTCGAATACTTCGTTCGAAGAGTTTAGTGTCTACGACTCTTTAGTGTTCTAATGGGCAGGATTACAGAGGTTTTAGTGTACTATATACATCAAACACTGAGCCTGTTTCAAGCGATTGCGGAACGCATTATTGGTGAAACCACGATTGTTCCATTTCATCTTCGCTTGCGAGATACTGTATAAACATTGGAGACAACAATAAATTACTCCATTCGACTCAGCCGGCCAAAATAAAGTCTATTAGACTAAGTTTTTTGAATTCTGGGACCCTGAGGCTCATATAGGAATCGTACCCTTCCGGTGTGTACCCCTACTCCTGTAGGCCCTTGCCGGAACCTCGGTCAAATTAGCTATGCCAGTCGACCCAGCGATCACATTATCCTGTATGGACAAACTTCAATTTTTCAATTTCAGGTCAGCCTATATTGCCTAAAATTTTTAAAATTTATAGTCATTCGATTCGACACCTGCCGATAAATTGAACGGTGTAAAAACGAGCTTGATTAAACGAACCTTTCAGAAGTTACAGGGAAAACGGGATTAATCTACTATAAAAACGTTCCAAATTTAGAACAACGGAAAGAACAAAATATCAATAGCTAAAAGCCAAAAGTCATACATGCTGGCGCTCCGTGGTCTCAGCGGAGGCTAGCAAGAGTCCGTGGGCTAGGTGACCTCTCACGGAAGGTAGCCCTGTTCTCAGGAGGGGGTACGGCGCCTGTGGCAGCTCAAAAACACTTACAAGTTGGACGGCTGTGGTGAGAGGTGGTGAGAGAGGGGAATTATGGTACCCTTTGCGGGGGTATACCTGGGTGTTGGGTAATTAGGGTTTGAAGCTTCAGGATGTAGCACCCTGAACCCCTGTTTCCGAATGTATGGCCGAATGTTGTCAAGTCATCAATGTATTAACTTTACATGTAAATTTGTGGCAGAACAGCAGCAGTAAGAGCAGGACCACTTAATTGTCTTTAGTATATTGATAATCATGAACTTGAGAGTATTGAATTCTATAACAGCGATTGACAACGCGATAATAACAGCATATGAATCCAATTATCGCGGAAAAAACAAAACATCGTATTGGTTGCAAACAGGGTCGTTAGTTTTCAGATTCAGTGTCATGTTATAACCTGAAAAGATGCATGCCAAAACCTTGAAAGTTTTTTACGTTTCATATAAATTTATTTTGTATTATATATGATAATTTATTCAGGTTATATGTATTAACAGAGTTGAATAAAATTGAAACTGAACCTATAAAAGCATTAGTACTACAGGTTCAAATGTCTGCTAAATATTCTAATCTACTTTAACACTTATTATTGGTTTTAAAAAGCTGTGTTAGAACCTGTCCAGAATTAATTTAATAATTCTCAAATTATATTTTACTGTTTGTGCAGCACTAGCGGAATTCAAGTGAATCGGCCCCATTAAATGTTCCCCCAATATCTTATAAACCTATCTTAATTCTTATATCTTATAAACCAGCGTATAAATGTCAAACTCTAGAAAAAAATTTTTTCAATTAAAAAATATTGTGCAAATACCCATTCGAGATTACGTTCGTATTTTGTCGAATTATCGCTCGCTGGAATCTGGTTGTAATAATAAGAAACAGTTAGTAATGTTTCTTATATATTTCCATTCGAGATTGATTCTTAATTCCCATTTGAGATTACGTTCGTAAAGTACAACCATCTCATATATATGTTACATGACACAAATTTTCTTGCATTTTGTCGAAAACATACCAATTTATCGCTTGCTGCAATCTGGTTGTAGTAATAGGAAACAGTTAATAATCTGTTATTCCTATTCGAGGTTAATTCATAATTCCCATTCGAGATTACGTTCGTAATGTAGAACTATCTAATATATGTTACATGACACTAATTTTCTTGCGTTTTTTCGAGAACATACCAATTTATCGCTTGCTGCAATCTGGTTGTAGTAATAAAAACAGTTAATAATCTTTCTTATTCTCATTCGAAATTTATTCTTAATTCCCATCCGAGATTACGTTCGTAAAGTAGAACCATCTAATATATATGTTAAATGACGTTAATTTTCTTGCATTTTGCCGAGAAGATACCAATTTATCGCATACTGCAATATGGTTGTAGTAATAAAAAACGGTTAGCAATGTTTCTTATTCTCATTCGAGATGTATTCTTAATTGTCATTCGAGATTACAATCGTAAAGAAGAGAACCATCTAATGTATATATATGTTACATAACACTAATTTTCTTACAGTTTGTCGAGAACATACCAATTTATCGCTTGCTGCAATCTGCTTGTTAAATATAATAGTTAATAATTTTTCTTATTTTTAAGGGGTTAGTTTTATGCTACGGCTCTAAACTCCACACATTTTTCATTTAGTAAAAGTAGTCAAACTTACATTATAGACACGACTCATTCATATTAACGTAACGTATAGACATGAGTACTTATGCATGTTTTGTAAAAATATAAACATATACTCAGTAGACTACTAAATACATATCACACATATATTTTTAGGTTTGGATTGAGTATTGTTTCAAACCGTTGGACAGTATTTCATGCGATTTTGAGTGATATCCCCTTTGAGCTTTGAGAAAATTACGCATTGTTACACGAATTTTTTCGTGATGATCGGGATACTTGTCCAAAAAGCTTTTAACAACTTCGGCCTGAAATAGTATATATCACTGGCTTTATTATGATATCTTTGTCAATTTAAAGTTGGTTTAAACTACAATTCTAGCAAGTATACGTAAGCACAAACCTCCACAACGTAATTATGACCTTCTGAATGAATCTATAATGTTGAAAGCAACAATTAGTATTTGTCATATTCACTTCAGAGACCGTCTGCAACAAATTACTGTATTTTACTACTGTACCCAACGTATTACCAGCATTACGCAAATTGCACGTTTGATCTCTATAGTTCCTGGAAATCCCCGGATGCTATCATATGGTATAGGATATCCTGCTATCTTACCCAGGAATCATCCAAAGATTGTCACGGATATTGCACACATTAATAAGACATCATGAAATGGGCAAAATCAGAATTCAAGATTTAGATCTTTCAATAAACATTAGTAAAGTCAATTACTTTGCTATGACATTGTGCAAAATTAAATTGTGTTCCAATTACTATGATTCACGGACCGGATAAAGTGTTGTGGCTAAATCTCTTCTGTAGGGTAACTCTATGGCCAAGCATAATTATTTGCTTAATTACGTTTTGGAGCAAGGGTTGAATATGTTTCGCTGCAAAATCGACACGAATTTTGATTCTGTTATCGCTTGTGACTTAAAAATCATTATCTAGATAATTCTTATCGTATTATATAAAAAGGCATCATTAGATTCTCTCTTTCTGACCCAAATCATCTCATAGTTTTTGGTATAGCATCTAAATTTGGAATGAACAAATTTTGCAACAGGCTCGTACAGCATATCCGTAGCTATGTGTTATACGCAGTTCTTCTCACACGAGGCAGTTAAAGAAAAAATCTAATTGTATCTTTTCTTAAACATGCCACAGTGGCGGCTACCATAAGCCTATATATACAATATGTGCCAGTCCAAATCTACTGCCGTAAGTGTCGCTTTACTCCAGTGCCCAAATACAGAACTAATCGTATTATTAATTGCTCAAACTTGGTGATGCCTTATCAGCTAAACATTCAGGAAATGAAATAATGATTTACGAGCACCAGAACCCGGATAACACTGCGTCATGTCGAAGATTGATGTGCACTCGGCTTTACTTTATGAACTCCAATCGCACTGAAGATAGTCGTGAGCATCCTAATACCGCAGATGACATCAACAATTAAATCCAGATAAGCTTCTTTTTACCTGAGCTTCAAATTCTGAAGTGGCTTCTTTAAGTCGTGCTTCCAACCTTTCCACTTCGTCTTTTTTACGTGCAGTTCTAACTGAATTTTTGGCGGAATCCATGTCCAGTCTTTTCAGTTCTAGCATTTTTTTCTCCTGAACATACATGTTGTTATAGAATCCTACACGACGCTGTATTTAACTATTTTCGCGGCCTCTTATGTAATCAAATTTTTACTATTCCTTTTCTTTTTTAGTTAAAGTGTGTATATTGTTGAATAAGTATTTGCAAAAATCCAAACCGGAATTAGAAAGTTTGGTTCCGAGCCTTCTACACTCACCACTACACTATTAGGTGGTGTTGCTCTGATCTTTAAGTAACCAAGTAAAGCGAGCGAATTACAACGCACATGAAAAGGCACGCATTGCGACACATGTAGAAAGCAAGTCTTTACACAATGTACACTGTGACAAATGCATCACTAACCTACGAAAGGGTTAAACATTTATTAGTCACCACACTAGTTCCAATTTTGAGATAGACCCGCTTTACTGGTGTAATAGTTCGTTCCGATATGTGGTTTTGCGTTTCAGAAATAAATATTTATCATTCCAACTGAAGAATATCACAGGAGTTGCAAACTGGACCAGTCATTTTCTGAAAGTGCATCTTTTTAATTTGTACCTTTTGTTAAATGAATGCGCAAAATCTGAATTCGTTAACATTGTAGTATAACTGTATTACCAATATCTAGAATCAGGGAAATTATCGCTATAAAATCACGCATGTCCAATAACACGTGGGTTCGCATAATATATACTGATGCAGGAACATGGTCGCAAATACTCTACGGTTCCAATAATACCTGTAGTGTGGCTCAAAAGATTGGAGGGGTAGGCCGAATAAGTGACAATGTTGGCCAAATTCCAAAGAGTAGGTGAAATCAACCGCGGCTGCCTTCAGATGGTAGCAGACGAAAGTTAACTGGAGTGTCACTCGTTTTATCAATGTCTAACATCATCGACACTTGTTGTTACTAATGGGTTCTGTAAATAAAGTAACAGTATATTACGCAAGAAATAACCACGAGGAAAATTTGTATACATAACGCCAGCGTAATACAATCAGCGATAAAGTATACACGAAAGTGTACTGTCTTTAATAATTCCTTTATACCGCATCCAAGGCACCTTCGACGTTTTTCTATGATGCAGTGGACACAGTCCAATTCTCTCATTACTAACGACAAAACTGTTCGGGAAAGACTAGTTAACTTTTTTGATTACAACGGCACCTCAGCACTTCAAAAGTGGACATTGGCAAAAATGTGTCTTTGAAGTTAATTTTATTCTATACCCATCAGTTAGCTTTTTCACGTTCGCCGGTAAAACGTGCGGGTATAGGACGGCATCTAACCCTCCTTGCGATGCTCTGTTAGTGCGAAAAGTGACGATCCACAGCACGATTTGTCCGTACACTCTACGGGCAACACTGGAAACGATATGTTATATATACGAGAAACCGTCAATCTATTGTGATTTGAAATTTCATTTAAATACTATCATGCCTTTTTCTTGACCTGGCCAAACATGCCCAGATTGTCGCAGGCAATATGGTTTGCTTTGTCGACCACCATAAACTGTGATATGGTCGTGATTGTGGAGGTACAATATCCATTTTTATGACGTAAAAGCAGCATAACATGGCATACCGCAACGAGAGTCTTGTACTCTTCGTCAATAAATTTTTTGAGCTCTTTTATAACATGATAATCCACTTTAAGAATGAAGGTACGCTCCTCGGCTGCCAGTTTTAATTCACAGTCGCTCAGCTGCGTCAGAGAGTGAAGTAATTGAACTGAAATCGGCATATCAAAACCGTGACATAGTTTAGTTGCAACAGCGTGTAGAGCCTAAAATCGAATAAAAGCAGGTTTATTACTACAAGTCACAACTGGCGTGTAAACCGTTGCATGTTCCTTCTACACGATTGCTAACAGTTTAAAGAATGTTTATGCCTGGAAGCGGAACAAGAAAGAGTGAGCCATAGGTGCCTCTAGGTATCATTAAACAGGGACCCGATTTCCTTGATGTTGGTGACAATCATTGCGAGGCAGTACTTCTAATGCTTTTAGTTTTATAGTCAGTTTTGTCCTCCTTTTCGATTTTAAGGAAGTTAAATTCAAGTCTTACTATTTTTGAAGTTTAATCACATGCTATTTGAACTACCGTAATTTTCCCCCATCTGTCAAACAAATGAAAGCTACATAAATTCAATAAATCTAGAACGTTCGCTGGTGCGGTGTGCAAATCATGCGTGATATTTGTGTCGGGTATGGTCAAACAGAATGTAATAGCTTGTTTCAGGGAAAACATTTGGTTATACTTAATAGCATCTACTTAGCATAATAAATTCGACCTAACGTGTAAACTCTAGTCAGATGTTATCATGTAAACACCTTTTATAAACGGCGAACTTAAAACGAGAGTCTATGGATGCATTTTGTGCGTTATAAATTTCTACAAATAAGGACCAAAGTAAAACTGAGAGGCTGCGGCGTCGTCAGTATGTGGATATACTGGTATATTAAAACACGATTTTGAAGTTGGTTTCTTTATCATAGTCATAACTGATAACATGTGACAGATTCGGCTTCGAGCATAAAATATATATATGAATACCAGCAAGGGAGTGGCCTCCAATGTTTCAGTATCCAAATTGTAGATTTTGCGTCCAATTCGTTTCAAAACTTGAGTTTTGTCTAGCGTTTTCTAACTTGATATATGAGATCACTTTCCAAGAGCATAATTGGTTAGCAACATGAAGCCAGCATGCTCTATGATTAATTCATAAATACAGCTGATACAAATTGGATAATGGTAACTTATATTCTGAGTCTCAGTAGATTAAAACCGTATATTTCGGCTGTAAGTAACAGGTGCGAATAAAGGCTGTAAAATCGCAAAGCAAGCATCGTGAAACCGAAACCAATGATGTGATACATACTAATGTGAAAATTTAGGCCGTAAACAGAACATAGTCTGCTTCGTGTTTTTAGTTGGGCAACTTTTTCTTTATGGAAAGTTTTGCAAATGACCTCTGGCCCTCCATGTGATTTTTAAAGAGATATAAGTCGCAAAATCTGCTACTTCGCATGACACATTTAAGTTAAACACTAATCAGCTACTGGTTCTGTCTAGAAATTTTACCAAAATTTGCTGGTGAATAGTCGAGTTACCGGCACGGGACAAGCTTTCAACTTTATTAAGCATATAAACTATTTATTTGTGATATATCCTGCATTTGTGCACAACGCATTGTCATAAATGCCTATTTTGCACTTTAAGCCAACTGAAAAGGTTTTAAACATTCAAAAATATAGTTTTACAATCACTCCTAACTTGATAGTACATCATAGATATGGTTCTTTACGACACAATAGATATTACTTTTTGCACAGTTTAGGCGGCGAAACAAATGTCTGGAGCCTGAATCCCAGCCTTGTATATATGTAATAACGCTACGCATCTGCATTGCTCGACTTCCTAACACAATAACCATACGACTCCGACTATATTAACCTCAAGGGCTTTGAGAATTTTGTAGCTTTCTCGGTCTTACCGCGAAGGTATGGAGCTTAGAAAGATGCAGGTGCCCTTCATGAGATGTGTACGGACTACGCCCGATGAGTTGGGCAGGCGTCTAGTGTCTGGTATGATTGGCGAGGTTCCCCATGGAGGCTGCCACTGACACCTGCTTAATTGCCATAATGTCATGACGCTATTCCCTATCTCTATCTCACCTGGAAGTTGTTTGGCTGGCTAGCGTGAATAACTTTAAACTGATATCAAGCTTGTTTTTAACATACTAATGCCAAATCTGCGTGAACTTTACTCAAACTATGCCTCTTTCGGCACGATTTCGCTCATCAATTTATTGACTATTGTAGGACGATCCCTGTATTTTTAATGCCGGATGTATTGCTTTGAATTGATGGTGTTGTTTAATTCCAGCTAATATTTTTATTAGTAAATTTAATAATAATCTGCCGGTTTCGTAAATCTTTTTAAGAGCCGTAATAAATTTCCGCAAACTTGTCTCTCGCGCTACCGTTCTTTTGCGTTGCGGTTCTCTTATTAGCGAAAAGCGATACGTGGTTCGAATTTATTTTAGTGGTAGACTACATCTTGAACCATGTTATAGTCGCCGGTGGCGCAATTTCAAACACTGTGAGGCGTCGCGCCCACTTAATGTTTCGACGGCAAATTTTGGTGGGGCGCGAATTTATGCCATTTTGGCGATCTCCTAGCCAACCAATTTTGTTTTCCCAAGCGTTTTGATGGATGATAATGACTGTCCTACGGTTGGAGTATAGTTTACATTCTGGGGGCACATTTAGCATTCTCGTGAAGTCGGCTTGAATTTTCGCGATTTTCGTATTTCTCTTAGAAAGTAACGGTAATTTTATCGCCAACTTTAGTTCCCTAAATCGCCCTAAGTTTGGGATTCCATCTCACTCACGGTTCCACCGCGACCGTATTCTAACCCTTTCTTCGTCCATTGGTTTTAGCCTTAAGCCCTAACTTTCGTGTCTACTCGCTCGTCTACACTTCCCCTCGCCTTTCTCTTATTGTTATGGCTGTGTTTTGCTGTCCTGCCACTACGTGCGTGCACTGCCAACACTCGTATTTTTGATATTTTGCGAGCGTTGACTTGACTTATACGAGAGCGAGCACATCAGTCATCGTGCCAATGACTGACACTAAGCGAGGAGACAGGGAGAGAAATACAAACGAATTCATGCAATTGAAATCAAAAACTCAGAACCGAAGCTATGAGAGCCACCTGGAAACCTAAAAGGCCGAGCAAATAAAACCAAAACCATTAAAACTCAGCGATCCAGTCGCTCTGACAGAAAACAGAGTTTTGCTCCCGCTCGATCTGAGGCCAAAAATTTCCTCAGACCGAGGTAATTTTCAATCGGTGGGGGCGCTTGCTAAACGATGTGTTTTCAGCCTGGCTCAACCACCTATCGAGGAGAGCTAAAGTTTTGAATGCTCTTAGCCTCTATCCTAATCGTTCACTTCGAGGAGAGGTCACACCTCGCTGCTCAAGTGTCTGATCATGAGTTAATGTTTGCGAGGGCCGGAGTAAACTTAATACTGTTGGGTCTGAATAAATGAAATTGAATAGCGGTATGCTAATACTATTGCTGGTTGGCGATGTGGTGGCGAGCACTTTGCTGACTTTTGGCGCTAGCGCGTGGCTCTAGCTTATACTTATTTTCAATCGGCGTCGGAGTCCGGAGCGAAGTAGGATCCGAAACACCTATCCTGCTCGTTGGATTGACTGTGAGTACTGGGTGCGTGCCAATTTTATTCTGCACTGGCCTAGAAGATCTGACAGCAAATTCTGGAGTAGTTTTAACCACTGATATTTTGGAGTTTGAGTAGGGAATGTTTGATAGTTTCGTTCGAAATATCCCACGAAAATCGAATGCACAGTCGACACAAGTCAGAACGAACGCAAGCTCATCCTTTCAACTCGTATCATTCTCTGAGCCTGCCAATTTGGGATGAAGGTATTGTCACTTGTGCTATATCCTTCATTTATTTGGTGTCTCGTTCCAATTGTTCCCCTGATTCCGCCTTGTAAGGCTAAGTTGACACCCCACGTGCGAGGCACCAAAACCCGGATTACGCAGAAGTGGTCGTTTCGATCTATTGCTATAGCGGTTTCCTCCGGAGCGGACCAAGGTCGTAGCGGACCACGGGGGCGCTTGGAACGCACGCCTTCCAGGCATAACCTACACACGTTATTCCGTCAGTTATCTGGCGCATCACTGTATAATTCGGACCTTTGTATACTGTATATACCCGCATTTAATGAGGGAATAAGGAGCATAAGTTTCATCGATCGGTCAGCACTGTTAACCGTTAAAGCTTCCTACTAGAAAGTAAGTTCTGGCGCGAGCTTTTTAATCGTGCGATGATTGCACTAGAGGGGCCTATAAAGCTATTCAGAACAATATAAATTTGTACTTCGCTTAGACCCATGTATACATTATTATCATATAAAAATTAATAAGAATGTTAAGCGATTGCAAAACAATGAAGCCATCACAAAGCATAAACAAATAAATTGAAGCAAAGCAAGATTCCCTAAGCTCAAGTGGTTCTAGTCCTAGAGTTTGTTTCTGCAATATCAACGCTGGCCAGCGGCCGATCTTCGGCTGACGCGCCAGACCTGGTTTCCCGAATTTACTTAGCTCCATGTAAGTTCCTAATGAAGGTAAAATTGACTATATACTTACCCAGAGGACGTAGCTGGGCCAGCAACGGCCTAGGTCCTTGTTCTCTAGTTATACATTCGTTCGACCCCAAACGCAGCATGGGAGCCGAACCTTCCACCAAGCTGCCAATTTTGAAAACAAGTCAACAAACGAAGAACACTAAAGAATTACCAAACATTAAATTTTTCTAAAAACTTTTTAACCGTGGTCGTCTCAGGGAAAATTCTCCAAGCCTAACTCAGCTTAACAAGTCATGTAAACCGAGGACCTATTACATCCGAATAAGGTTGTGTTGTAATCTAACTACGACCACGGGGAATCAGAAAGATTCGACTACCAAAAATGGTCTCCTCACATGAATCGGGGCTCGACCGTTTGACATAATTCCAGACAACGCTTTAGTGTAGCCAATCAGAGGAAGGCGGGTACGACCCTCCAATGGACGGATGTCGACTTAGAGGGAAATGGCAACTGGCTACTTTCACCTATGAAACATGTTGGGCACAACAGCCTTGTCTACCTATAACGCTTTCCACCGAAAGCAGCTCCTCCCATGCTCATAGCCGTCAACTCCACGGGCAGCACCAGCTGAACCTGTCCTCGCAATAATCCCAAAAAAACTCGGTCAATCCATCCAGCAAATACATGAAAAAAAACAACAAACGTATCGCGCCGGAGTCGGGCAGTAGAGTCGACTGAAGTCCGCGCTGCCGAAGTCCGATTGATTCCAAGAGTCGTGGTGTTTCTCGCAAGCTCGAAATTTTCACTCATATTTTAGGATAGCGATTTCATCGCTGTCCAATCGGTGTCAATTTGTGAACGCCCACCTTTTTCAACTTCAACTCGGATGCCCAATAATATTTTTTCTAGAAAATCCCAGTTGGCGTGTACCGTAAACCCTCGATCTATTTAAAGAGAGTCGGCTTCAAAACAAACTTGCCGACATTAAATTTGAGCCCTCCGCAGGAGAGAGGTTTCAACTAAGAAAGACAAAGCAACAGCAAGCAAGGTGCCTCTACAAACAATTGCGGTAAACAAACCTTTTGATAGAGTTGTAATAGACTGCTTTGGCCAATCTTCGCGATGAAATCATGGAAATAAGTATATCGTAGTAATCAGCGAATACCTCACTAAATGAGTCAAAGTTTATCCAACTAATGATATAACTGCTGAGACCATTTCTAGGCATATTGTTGAAAAATTCATGTGTTTTCATGGGGCACCCAAGCAGTTACTGAGCGACCGAGGTACTAATTTTCTTAGCAATGTAGTTAAACAAATTTGTACCTAGCTAAACACACGCAAAGTCAACACAACATTCTTCAATCCAAAGTGTGATGAGCTAGCAGAAAAATTTAATGTCAAACATGCTATCTATGTATACTAATGCATAGCAAAATGACTTTGATGAATACCTACCATTTGTTCTTTTCGCATATAGGACTAGTGTTCAGGAATCTACTAACGAAAACCCCATCTACTTTTTATTCGGGCGAGATCCTTACTTACCGTCTGATGTCGCCCTATTTCCTAACACTACAATCACTGATAATAAGAAGAACTATGCGAGTGAGGTAACTAAAAAATTTTCATTTGCTTGAAAAAGAGCACTAAAATCGATTATCAAGTCACAAACAAAGAAAAAATCATATTGCGATCGCAATACTAAAGACCACACTTTTGCTATTGGAGATCGAGTTCCACTTTTCAGACTAAAAAAACTAAAGGCTTACCAACAAAATTGGGACATCCGTGAAGAAGACGCTATAGAATTCTAGATGTGAACCCAACAACGGCTGTGATTTCCCAGATAAACCTAGTTTCCGAGTCAATGTCACGCACTAGAAACGCTTTTATGACACTTATGTCCCACGCTCAAACTTAGCATCACCAGGTAGTTTTAATACTAACGATGTTGCTCGCGTACATATTCCAGTTTGTGTTAACATAACAATTCGCATAGACGCCCCAACTTCAGAAACTAATGGGAGCTCGGTATCACTTCAGACCTCGTCGCAACGGAAATTAATAGATTTATAAACATAACCTTATGTGTATTTATTATATTACTTTTCGGTCTTTACATATTTTGTCTTATATATTTCAGTTTAGATGTAATTATGAGTAAAATATTTATTTATTTTAATAATTATTTTACTTATTTATTAATTTATTATTTAAATTTACTATCTTGGGGGTCATTCTCATTTAGGTCTTTTTCGTCTACTCTTCATTCTTTCTTACATTTGAATTATCAAAACTTCGGGAAATGTAACATTATGACTACTAAGCCGAAACCACACGCTTGCATTAACGTCTTCCACAGTCTATAAGGTCTCACTATGATCATGGAAAAAGGCGCATTAGCTTTGAGGACTTTGGTGACTATGGCGATTGTGACTGCAGCGTAAGATCCGTGTTCAACATATTTCACATCATTCCGATTCAGCAGCTTTTCTTCACACAACTTGCATCATAACTTGACTTACTTCCGCCAAAAGACGACTCGATTTGCAACGGTCAACTGTTCAGCTGTATTCGCCCATAAATTCCTGCGCTGTATAGTGGTTCTAAGCTACATTAAACAGCATGAGCTAAGCAACGTCACACATATAGCCGATGATTTAAAACTTTTGCAATATTAAGTCGACAACATTTCATAAGCATACTTTTAAAATACCACCAGACATCAAGCTTCAATTGCTCACACTGGTTAACGATTATAATTTACCCCAGAGTTACAAGCGGCGTATTCGACAACAGAGTCTGCAACATCATTTACACCGATCGATGACACACTACAAGATGTTTCGTCTACAGCAGCGTCAGCAACGAGCTTTGTTTCACGCACGGACCGCACTTTGCAGTTAACAACACAATCAAATCCATCTTTGCAAACTACGCTATCAGCGATGAAGACGGAGTCAACTTATGGATATCGCCCAGTGGTCCGTCCCCACTAGATCGTCCGAAAGTCAGTGATCTCAGTTAACTACAATAAGTACAAATTCTAGACCAATATACAAACGTGCAATGTTTGCACGGCCCTGCGCTAAAAGCATAAGGAAATTCATGACTTTGATGGTATTGACCGGCAAACGCGACAAAGAAGATGCTTCATATTTTAGTAGACAGATATAACAATGTGCAATGTCTGCACGCAGGTCCATGCACAGACAAATTTGGAATTTCACGACGTAAATTGGTAGATGCCATTATTAGTTGCTGAAGCCAGACGTACAGGTAAGTGTGTAATGTTTGCACGTTTACCTGTAGAATCTATGGTAAAATCGTCAGTCTAACTAGGGCGGGGTTCAGATTCCGACGTCGTTGTCTTGCCATTTCAAAATTATTAGTGAAATGCTCTAATAATAACGAACTTGAGTAATATTTTAACGATGACAATTTCGATTGATCCCGCTTCTAAGGAATGTTTGGATTGACGAACGTCTGGCTTGCTAGACGAAAACAAAACCATTAAATTGTACACATATACGGGAGACAAAAAACAACGGGTTCAAAACTCTACGAAGGAACTAGAGCAAATTGCAGATTTTTGACCTCCGATTATTCGGAGAGTTCAAATTTGATGTTGTATCGTTCCAAAGCCGGTTTTCTAATACAATTTAGGGTTTAATGGGACACGCCAACCAGCAATACGGAACTGAACCAAGTACGCTATAAACA
>JASANE010029666.1:0-13996 GCA_030248225.1 Trileptium ribeirensis
CAAAAAATGTAAAACAGAATTTGGAATGAAGTTTTATCGATTTTCAGCATCTATGTACATACATAAGCTAAAGAAGAATTATCAAGGATTACGGACGTATCCACATTTATTTGATAATTATCTTTTAAGTCTGTCGAATTCAGCAACTGCTTAACTTAATCTATGTATAACGGCAATCATTTTAATTACTTAATTCGTTCTATTACTATGATTATCTTCTGTGTCTACATAATATCGTCTTTTGTTAATTCAGTGCTAAGTCTCCCGAGTTTCCCTTATTTTTGCAGATGAGGTCAAATTGCAACAAACTCACAACTTTTATGGTGGCTTTCAGCCACTATTTTTGGTCTGTCAGACCGCCACATTCTTATGAAATGCAATCCACAAATCACACATTAACGGGACACAATTTTGTTTGAGAGCTTGAGATCATGTTTTTAAGATAAATATGTCTCTACCACCAGCAGCTTTGAGAGGATTTTATTAAATCTCATGCTTTGAGGTCGGAAGAACCAAACTGAATTAAAATTGGTACTAAGACCAAAAATTTCATTGACTTTCAATATTACTTAACGTTTGGCTGCACGGAGATGTGGTTTTCTTTCCCTTCTTCAACACTTGCTAATAGTCGCATTTTGCATAAATTTGAAACGATCAATTTGTTTTGTCCTTAAATGTTTTGATTGCCCTGCTTTATCTTGGACAACTGCATATAACTTGATAATGCGCTGAATCTGCTGGCTTGCCAGCATTACTCAACTTTATATAATATGGTAATCGTCTATGTGAGGTAAAATTTACGAGGTCAATAGCATACGATATTCGAAACGTTTTGCGAGCATAAACTGGTAATAAAAGAAGCATGTAATAGCATTGTTCAGATTCCTGCCAAACTTATAGATTTATTGTCTTGTCAATATTAAAAATACGGATAATTTTGGCATTAGATGCAGTTTCTACTCGTTTATTCTGCTATAAAACATTAACCGGTATAAAATCAACATCGCAGTGAATAACGCTAATTTTATTTTCTATCCAGATCAAATTCAATATATTTTTTGCAAAGTTATAGTTTGTTTTTGTTAGATCTCGTTTAAAATATGGTAGAGAATTTCGAATACTGTTTTACTCGGCATACTGGAGTTCCGGAAAAGGTACAACGCTCATTTATCTGCTGGTTAGCAGAGTGGTTCAAAATTTACCGAATGACAGACTGTAAAGTCATAAAATATGCCGATTTTATATGACTGTCGTATCCATAACCATTTAGTTGTCTATAAAATATGCAGTATGCTGATCAGTTAGCTGATCTTGTCGTAGCCATTTTTTACACGAAATCCAATTAGCTTATTTGAAGATATTGCTTAAATTCAGTCGAGGATATTCCCTGCATATGTTGACATCTCACTGTTAATATTACATTCATTAATTTACGCTTGCACGTTATTCGCAGAGATTTGTTAGCTACAATTGAAATGTGCTATGATAAGATATTGTAAGCTTGTGGTATCATATCGTAACACATACCAATTTACACTTAACAAATCTCTGGGAAACGTACATGTGTACATTAAAGAAGGTAATACTGTCTGAAGATGTTGCCATTTTACTATAAATATTACTTTAATTTGCACATGCAAGTTTTTCGCAGAGATTTGCTATCTGTAAATGACATGCGTTACGACATGATATTGTAACCTTACCTAGATTCCGATTAATTAAACCTAACCACTAATTAATTCTGAAAAATTAAGATGTGATATGCTAGATTTAAATAAATTACAGGAATTACTTCTTTTCTAGATTTAAGCCACCGGAGACTCAGCGCCTTGCGAACTGCTTCTAATCTATTTATGGTTTTTCGTTTTCAGTATGTGTATTGTTTTCATGTACCTCAATCACTTTATATGTTCCGTGTATCTTAACAACATACAAAAAACAACACCCCTTATTAAATCGCCAGCAAGAATATATTTGTTGCAATTCAATACTACAACATTATTTGCACAACAATTGCATAAAGTAAAATTTATTCTTTTATTTCCCTAAATTTCCTTTTCCAAGTCTTTCATTTGGCTAGAAAATTAGTCACCAAATAAAGGTGATTTTTGAAAGAGAATTCTGCTAAAATGTCATTTTTATTACTCCGCTCAATAATCTGCATAACTAGGTCTTTGTGCTTCATAATAGGCACTGATATAGATGCTCCACGCTCAACGAATTGCAAAACAATCGTAGCAATTTATGCGGAATAATAATAATAATATATATAGATGCACCACGCTCAACGAATTGCAAAACAATCGTAGCAATTTATGCGGAATAATAATAATAATATATAGATGCACCACGCTCAACGAATTGCAAAACAATCGTAGCAATTTATGCGGAATAATAATAATAATAATATATAGATGCACCACGCTCAACGAATTGCAAAACAATCGTAGCAATTTATGCGGAATAATAATAATAATATATAGATGCACCACGCTCAACGAATTGCAAAACAATCGTAGCAATTTATGCGGAATAATAATAATAATAATAATAATAATAATAATAATAATAATAATAATAATATAGATGCACCACGCTCAACGAATTGCAAAACAATCGTAGCAATTTATGCGGAAATATAATAATAATATATAGATGCTCCACGCTCAACGAATTGCAAAACAATCCTAGCAATTTATGCGGAGTAATAATAATAATATATATAGATGCACCACGCTCAACGAATTGCAAAACAATCGTAGCAATTTATGCGGAATAATAATAATAATAATATATATAGATGCACCACGCTCAACGAATTGCAAAACAATCGTAGCAATTTATGCGGAATAATAATAATAATAATATATAGATGCACCACGCTCAACGAATTGCAAAACAATCGTAGCAATTTATGCGGAAATATAATAATAATAATATATAGATGCTCCACGCTCAACGAATTGCAAACAATCCTAGCAATTTATGCGGAGTAATAATAATAATATATAGATGCTCCACGCTCAACGAATTGCAAAACAATCGTAGCAATTTATGCGGAATAATAATAATATATAAAGAAGATTTAAAAAAATCAATATAAAATGGCCCAATAAATCAAATTCTTTAGCTAAAAAATTAACTATAACATAAATAATAGCATTAAATTTTTATTTGTAATACCTAACGATTCTGAACTGTGATCCAAATAATCTTTCTTGAAATATAACGGTATTGCAGGTTACATCCACCAAAGTTAGGTTCCTAACACAAATTGTGTTTTTGTTAGTGCCACATTGGTGCTGCGTACTGCTCTTAAGTACGTTCCGCCCGCTGCAATTTATTACCTGCAATGTTCCAAACGACATCAAGACACATGCACCATAGTTCAACCGAACCACAATATAATGCCGTATCACGAGGTTTAACATTAATGTAATAATTTTCACGAGCCAGTTTATAGGTGAGAGCCAAATGAACGTTCGCAAATATTAGCCGACAGAACTAAAAGGATCTTATATCAAAAGATGTCGCGCTTCACATTAAAATATGATTCCAATTATGGTTGAAACGCATTTACTACTGCGAGCATAGCACTTGTAACTTTTACTTCAGAACCCCATTACTCACTCTTCATTGACTAAAAAGATTTTCAGAATACACAAATCAGGAGTGTTGTATTTGGCCAAGTGTTATGGAGTGTGAACCCGCATCGTTTGAATCCAGCGTTCACAGAAAAATGTTTGCAGACACTGCACACTGTCGCAAAATTTTAGAAAAACGGGTACAGAAACCCTGTCACTTCAAGAAATACTGCTATAAAACTGTATCACATTAAAAAAATCGCTACAGAAACTGTGTCATTTCTAGAAAAACTGGTACAGAACCTGTGTTACTTTCCAGATAAGCTGCTGCAAAAAATGAGCTACTTTCACTAAGATAGCACAAATGGTATGCTAACTTTTTGAAATATTGCTATATACGTTGCTGCTATTTTCTTTAATATCTTCTACTAAAATTTTATTATTGCTACTGATAATGTAACAATTTTACAGCTACTGATGATGCACCATTTTTTTCAAAATCTTCTATAGAAATTTCATGCAAATATTATAGATATCTTCTGAAATTCTGATGCGAATATTGCAGCTATTTTGTATTAAATTTTATTCCAAGAATTAATCTAAGGCTTCGTCTAAGTTTTAATCCCATAGTCTAGAGCTTAGTCTTTGTCTAACGCTCAGCCTTAGTATTATTGTATAGCTTGATTTTAGTCATAGGCTTAGTCTTATTCTATGTCTTAGTAAATGGGATTCTTTTTATCGTAAATTTACTCGTAAATTTCTTAGAATCGATTTTTTCTCTTCCTTCTATTCTTGAGGCTACGACAGTGTGAATGACACAACGGATGGTGTTCTAGAAACCTTTGAATAATTTTAAACGTCATACATGAGTAAATTTAGGCTGCGCCGTTTACTATCCTCTTCTGACAACATGTACAAAACTTCGTTACAGAACAAGGCATCTTTTGCAAAAGACAAATCCGAATTAAAATAATTGTTGGCAACGCATGTGCGACTGAGCACAAAATTAGGAATTTTCCATAACACAATGCACTTGTTTTACCTCGACTAGGTTTCACATCTAACAACGTGGCAACTTATTTCGCATATTTCCGCTAGAATATCACACTCTACTGCAATGCGGTGTACAGTTTTGAGAACATTAAAGTGGAGATAGTGCTGTTCGGTAACAAACTTTAAAATTTGCCGCTTTAAACTAATTGGCAGCCGGGTCACTTTTTCCGGCATGACATATCCCTACCCGACCAGCAGCCAACTCGACCAGATCCGACTTTATTAAACTTATAAAGTTCACACGATCGAACGCGGAAACCAAGTTACTGAAAAAATTGTCGTAAAATTCAAACACAAAATGCGTCGTAAAGTTGAAGAAAACCAGTAAAAAATTTATGCGATGCGGATTGGTTAGCATTTCTCAATTCAAAAATGTCAAAGTATTATTCAACAGCCTCAACATAGACGTGCCCAAGCCATCGTTTTGGCTTATCTGGATTTACAACTCTGATGGTATCTAACGATAGGAACCCCATGTTAATTGATGCCACCACATTTCTTTGTACCGTACCTCCACGCTACATTTCTGCGGACGGTGGCTATTTCTATACATGCTTCTTTGGTTTTAAATGTGCGGCGTATTAATTCTGGCATCTCGATGCCGCTCAACCTAGCTTAGCACAAGATCATAGCTTAGCATCAACCTACATCTGTTGAATAAAATTACCATCAACTCCGATTGTATCCCAAACTATAAAGTGGTATATAATACGAAGTAGCTTTTGATTAGAATCCTACGGCCGTCAGGTTTAAAATGTCTTTATTTGAAAAAACATTGCCAGTCACGTAACTAATGATCTATTTTAGCACTTACCCATAATACTCGAAGTTACCACCTCGATTTTATGTACGTTATGCGCCAGTCAAGTGTTTAGTAAGCAGGAGGATACTGTTTTTATAGCAGCTACATATTGCGACTACGTTTGGCCCCACAAATTGCTTTTGTGGATTTCTTAAATAATTATCCACTCCCAAACTGTATATATTAGAACTGAATATATAATATAGCATTCAAAACATATAAATGTTTAAAGAAAGCATGACAGGAGGCATTTAGATTTAGGCTTTCGTTTGATCGAAGACCTAAGTCAATATGGCTATATTTTATTCTTTAACTTTTCGGATGCGTTGCCCAAAACACTAACTAAATGATATCTCATATGTCGAAGGATGCTTGGTACACTTATCGAGTGACCGTCCATCATTGATGACAGAAGAGTCACACACTTAAGTTTACTCGAGCATTATAACCCGAGTGGACACTCATCATCAAACTAATGAATTTTCTCTAAATTAGCAAAAATGTACTTTCTGAGCCAATTTTCAAACTTTGGTTTGTTTCTCTGAAACAATTGTTCTGAGAAAACTGTGTAATTTCAGATTTACACTTCTACAAATCCAGCAGTCTGTTGAAGAGTTATGAAACCAACCGACGGGCAATAAAATTTTTTGTCACAATCACATGCTATTTAAGAAACTCTGCTCGTTACACACACTTCGCTTCAAAAATGTCTTACAAAAAAAAGAAATTCAAAATTTTGACAAAGTATATTTCTTGATTGTTGCGGTGACCACTGTGTGCAGTGACTACACACATTTCTCTGTGAACGTTGGAAAATCGGTATTACGAAAAAATGTTAAATTTTAGTTTTCCAAATGAAAACCGCTAGCATGTAGGTATTGGGAATTCAGAAATTTTCTTAATTGTTTAGTGTGAGAACGAAGTTTTACAAATATATATTGTCATTCTTGAATCAATCAGCTACTTACTGATGGAAATAAAATATTTCCTAATGTAGTCAAATCACGTGGAACCCAATATTTTACGCAAAGACACGAAACTGGGGACAGCAGCATAACCAATTTGAAGAAACCAGCAATAATTTGTTTTAATGCTTTTAAGATGTGTCCAATAATGCAGTAATCCTGTTGAAATGGTTGAACGTAAGACAGGCAACTTCAACGCCGTTAGGTAGTCATTACACTAACACCATGCAGACTCTGTGTAATAGTTAAACTAAATACTGTTAGATATTGGAGACGTGATAAAATGTTTCCTGATTAGAGCAAATTCAAACCCAGCGTAGCATATAGTTACAATCCTTTAAATATTTCCTGATCTTAGTTTGAATTGCTTTATTGTTACTACATAAAGTACAAATGCAATTTAAAACTAAATAATTGCGTAATACGTCACCAAGAAAATTAGTAAAAAGCAACTAACTAGGCACTATGACTCCTACGACGATGATGCATCGTTCTCCCCAATAGAGTTATGGATTTAATACAGAAAGAATTTGGCAGAGTTTCTGATATCGTGCTTGAGAGTGCAACGGTAGTTGCCGATCACTGTGACCTTCTAACAGAGTGCATAACCTTTTTGATGATGAAGCTTTAATAAAAATGACACCGTCATCCCAGTGTTGCCATTTCGTAATTTCGGATAGATTTTGAGTAATTTTCAGGTATGAAAATTGTATATACTACGAAAAGGATTAACACTTTTATCAAATTGTTTTGTATCGATAAAATCAAGTCTATATATATAAGAGGGGAGGGATTTTCGTCTGTTTATTATTTATCTGAATGTTTGTCTTTGAACTCTGTCAAAAGTATTATGGATACACCCCAACCCATATATATTCTGAATCAGCAAAGTATAACTTAGTTTGTCGACATATTTTTAAGCCCCCAGGGGTATTAGTTGGGGGTTAACTTAAATCTATATATACAAGAGGAGAGGAATTTTTGTCTGTTTATTGTTTAGCTGAATGTTTGTCTTTAAATTCTGTCAAAAGTATTATAGATACACCCCAAGTTACATATATTCTGAATCAGCAAAGTCCAACTTAGGTTTTAAATATATTTTAAACCCCAAAAAGTATAGTTTGGGGGTTAGCTAATGATATATTAGCGTAAGTACTGAGTTAATTGGTGAACTGTTGGATGTCTGCATTAGCGCAGTCGTTCAGTGGGCGACGCTTCAGCAGGAGAATCGTGTTCTATTCCACCGCTATGCAAGCGGTTTTTAATTAGCCTCTAGCGTAGCGCTTATTTAGTCATTTACTGTCACTCATAAACGTAACCGTCAAGCAATCATTACTAGTAACTCTATCGAGATTGCTGAACGTCGTGAAGCATAGGTACACCTACGTCTTTTGCATGCGCTGCCAATCAGCTGCCGATAGCATGTGCTATATGTGGATATCTTACAATACCGCAAAAGTTAGAGCAAAACTAACAGCGGCAATAAGTTTCCTATGCTACAAAACCCCCAAGTGCAAGCTATCAGCCTCAAAGGACATAACAGTAAAATTAGGAATGTTGGGTCGATGAACCATGGCGGCGCCATACCTCCGTACCCATAGAACGATGGATCGCAGAGCAAAATCAACACCACCAATGAGTTTACAATGCCAGAAAAGCCACAAGTGAAACTTTTCAGCCCCCATGAAGGGCCAAAACAAATTTTCGATTTTAGGGTCGAGGAACCATTGGGACACCATACCTCAAACCCCATAACTTAAGAACCGGAGCCTTACTCGAAAATCAAAAAAGAGGCATCGGCATTTATCGTTTTACTATGAAATCAAATAAATCAGAGAAAAAATTCGAAAGTTAAGATAAAAATAGTCTTGCTTACGTGAAGGGTACTAAAATGGAGTACAATGGGGCAAAAAACAACACATTTTGACCCCTGACCCCGGAACCAAACCCTATTTCAAAAATGCTCTGGTTTTGCACGGTAACCGACTACGCCGGTTCGAATGAGCCCAAGATCAAGAAAATAGGTTAAGTCGTTCCCGAGTTATGGCCGATCACATACACACACGCAGACGGAATTTAAAAGATTTCACCCCTGCAACACACAATCTCCACTACGTTTCATTACGTTCTGATTATGCGATAACTCAATTATTTATTCGCGCACTCATCTCTTTATGACGCAACGTTTCACTCTTCGATAATTTATTGACATTTTGCGCATTATTTTCGAATTCCTCTTACAAAATGCCAAGAAGACGAATAGGTGGTGATTTCGGTTGATCCACGGCAGCTTCTTTCGTCAAGCGTCGATCCAAAGACAACATGAGTCTCTTTGTTTCGTATAATATTTTTTCTTTACCTAATCTTTTTTTTCATAGTCGTGATGTGCCATAGTTAGTGCATTGAAAAGAATGATTGTTGTGCTATGTGAATAAGGTACGTAACATCCTCCTTTGATTGTTTTTATCCTTCGCTGCTCCCGTTTCTCCGTCTTTTGGTGTAGGAAGTAGTAGCTACCAACTGGAAGTACCGACGTCACCCAAGCGTACTGTAACACGGTTCTTCGACATAGTTTTAAGACGCCAGAGCTACTTTTCTGTGGCTAAAGGCTTTTTGATGAATGGTGTAGTATATATTCAGTTTGTATGGCGGATTTCTGTAAACGCTGTGTAGTCAAAACATACGGATGCGTATAATTATTACGACTGAATCGAAACTCATTTTTAAATTTTTATAGTCAAAAGGATCTGAATGAACCCTGATCAAAGTTGTCTATTAAGTTCATTAAGTCTGGAGTATTCGCAACATTTCGACCCTTCAATATAACCTACGCAAAAAACTCACATAGGTAATGCTAATCATTTCGGCAGGCTATTTTATGCCACAAAGCTTTTCCACACCCTGACGACGCCGGATATCTCAGCTAGGGGTCTCTAAGTAAATAAAACAAAATGAATAAAATGGAGCCTTGAGCAGAGACAGAAGCTCGCGATAAACAAAAATGAGAAAAACTACGACAGAAATAGTTTGTTTCGGGTATTGCGCACGCTTCAAGTGATCTGATCATTGCAACTACAAAGCATAGTTTGTTGAATGCTTGACTCCTTAAGGTAAGGGCATAAATGATGATTCAGAAGCAAATGTTTCGCCATTCCTATAGTCTACTGAAGCATATCGTTCAGTGTTGGAATCAGATATAAAATGTTTGACCAGAAATCTAAATCCTGACCATCATACTATGTGGGATTTTTGTTTACAGCGGTATCGTTTGATCACTAGCAGGAGCCTAATTTATCGATACGCTCACAGTTTGCTTGAGTGAATTTAATGTGTTCTTCAGACACTCATGTATATATACTTTGACGGAGATAACTGCACATTTGACTTATGAGCGAAAAAGTGAAACCCTTCACACCGGTAAATTCAAAATGGAAGTACTTTAGTGGCGTTGGCACATAAACACGCAGCACTTTCTTTGATATAAAAAATGATTCCAGTTTATAATGACACTGCCGTTTGAGTCAACTACGCACTGCTAAAACTACTAAAGACCTTCGTGGATTTTCGGCTATGAACCGTCTGTTCGTTTACAAGTATTTCGTAAATGAGATATATTGAATTCGTTTCTGACCGCCATTAGAAGTTTGTAAGCTGGCTATATTTAACAATAACCTTATTACAAGTATCTCTACCGACAGTTTAAGGCACCCATGTCCCGCTTTGAATGAAGGATAGAATACGAAAAGCAGGTATTATTATGAATTGCTATAAAATATTCACTTGATTTTGACATAGTTTGCGGATATTGAGCCAATGACGCGGTTTAATGATTGATAATGTATCTCGCTCGCAAACAGATAACAGGAAAAGATTGTGTAGTTGAATTAAAATAATTGAAAACAACCTGGTTTCCTCCGTAAAAATATTATATATATAAATAATTCATCCAAACCATATTGTTGTTGCATATAATACATATATGTTTTAACCCAATTGTATTCAGGTACCTGCTTGAGAGAAGCGAAGAAATAATACGTTCAGTAATAAAATGTAACATAGTTATACTGGTAAATATATTGTCTCCGGACGTTAAATAACCGTCTCAAACCAAACAATAGCAACAAATTCGCGTTAAGTTACAAACAAGCCTGCCACCCAATCGCATGCTAACCGCAATGCACAAACAGTCGCCCAAAAACAAAGCTCAACAAACTCTTTGCTGCGCCAATCAACGACATCACAGAACATATCAGTTACACCCCAGGCGACGGATCATGGCGCTGACATTGACTGCTTCGAGTGCAACCTCTGTGGGTGTTGGATCCATTTCGCATGAACATTGATAGACAAAAACGATGTCCACTGTTACGAAATTGCTCACATACTAGTTGTCTGTATAAATTTTCTAGACTTTATGCGCAAACACCGTCTAAGTCGCCAATCACAACAGCCTGCAGCAGTGCAAGATCACACCACCGCAGAATCCCATCGACTACAAAAATCGGAAGCCCAAATTGAATCTCTTACGATTGCTATCGGCAGTCTTGCTGCATCAGCAGCTGAATGGGCCGCCTCCGTCAAAGTCCTGAAAGAACCGTATCAATCATGATTATCTTCAGAATCGTTGTCAGCGAACGAAACAAACTGCGCATCCACGCACCAACAAACATAGGAACAAATTGTTCAACCAAAACGCTACGTCTGGCGGGCATGTTGTCCACTCCACACTGCCATCCGATGACGAAGATGCTAGACGTCGGAGATGCATCGTTATTAAAGGTCTACCAGAAAGAGGATGCAACATGGCAGATGCTAGCAACATCTGCATAAAGCTTGATCCATCCGTCCAGATCCAGGAAGTTTTTCGGCTTGGCGTTTACGGTCAATTGTACAGCAATCGAACTAGAAATGACGGACCTCGATTCTTGAAGGTACGACTATCCTACTCGACAGTTGCTCGATCAATCCAACAGAACGCACGAAAACTTAAGGACTATCATGGGTTGAAGAAAACATTTATCCGCAGATCAATGACAGACAGGGAATTGTCATATCAAACTGGGCTCCGACGCAAAGCATACGAGCTTAATTCAGCTCAACACGAAAATATGCAGAACACCACTCACTAGGCGGTTGTCAAAGAAAAACTGTTTGCCTTTAATAACTATACAAGAAATGATGCAGGTCGGCTAGTAGGTGGCAGACATAATAATATAAGCTACGATTTTGCTGAGGTTAAATGGTAAGGTTGCGGTCCAGGTAAAGTTTTAATCGGAGCAGTACCAAATTCACCATTTCCAAAGCTGACAAAATGTATATACTTTAATGCGTGAAGAATTTGCAGCAAGCTTTCAGATCTGGACGTTATCCTTGCATGGCGATCTCACTCAGTAATTGCAGTTTCTTAAACTTGGTAATATGATCGCATCCCAGACGGCTTTCTTGTTCAGAATACAACGTCTTCTAGAAGGACAGAGCTTTACGCGGAGGCGGAGTTGCAATCTTTGTTTCTAAGCATCTCAAATATGCTCCGGTGCTAAATTTCCCCGAACTATTTCGTGTTGTAGAAGGTATAGCAGTAGACATATCTCTATCCGTGAAAACTCGAGTCGTGCGCATACACCGCCATCCAACTGCACTTCGGAACAAAATGCTTTGCTGTACTCCTTCATATCTCATGCTTGCAATGTTTCATGGCCCGTCGTTGTAGTGGGAGACTTTAACCTCGCCGACATTGATTGGTGCAGAAATATAGTACCTGTAGCACCAGAATACGAATTATTTTATAATATGGTTCTCGAATCTAGTCTCACTCAGTTGGTAAATTTTCCTATATGCGGAACAAACACAATTGATCTACTTCTTACGAAGTCCCCGCAGCATGGCGCGCGCGTCGAATGTTCCAAGAATTTCGTAAATTCAGATCATTTCTCTATCGATTTCATGATAGCCACTTCCGTAAATCCAATTAAATTCCGCTCAAACACAACTTTCAACTTTAAATATGCGAACATTAAAAATCTCAACAAAGTCCTTACTTCAATTGATTGGGACTCATTATTACATTCTGTAATGTTAACGTAAATGACAAATTTACGATATTTTATAATTGCAGTTTTTCACGGAACAGCTATCGATGCTTTATGCAAATTATTAGTTTTAGTAGCAATGTTAATGTATCATTTTGTCACTTGCACGGTTGTGTGCTTACAGTTGGACAACTTGTTTTGTCTCCTATAACGCTATTTTACGCTTTGTGTTCATGACATCTCAGGCAACTGAAACTTCACAGGTCACTGATTCAGTTCCTTTGACTGAAGGTCGAGTTTTGGAACTTATTAAGTTAGCAGCGTCGGACGATAAGCCTTCGGATCTTTCGTCGCTTCGATTATCGGGTCAAGGGCTGCAACATCAGGTGGACGTTTTGAGTGACGTTGACTCGTGTCTTTACCAAATCTCTGTTATTCTCAACGGCGCTGTGGACGAGATTGACGGTTCAGCGCTGGTTCGGTTTGTCGACAAAGCAAGAACAGTTATTAAGAACAGGATCAAAATCTTAAAAATCGCAGACCAGGGTGGCTGGGCAGCGGTGCAGGATTACACGGGTTGTTCTGATATCGGCGATGATGCTGAAGATAGCCGGAAAATCCAGCGCGCCATTGATCACGCAAAAGCGGAAGGTCGAAAACGAAATAGAAATACTCGTGCATAAGCTATCGTGTCTTGGAATATCTGGTAAATGTCTAGCTTGGTTAAACAGCTATTTATCAAACACGAAGTTTCGGATTAAAATGAACAACAGCTATTCTAACTACAAATCCGTTCTATCTGGTGTTCCTCAAGGCAGTGTCCTTGGACCAACATTAATCAAGTTATATATTAATGATTTAATTGATTATGTTAAAATATGCTCTAACCTTAACATAAAGTTGCTTGCCGATGACGTTAAATTATACATAATGATCCCAGAAGAAAATAGCCAAATTGCTAAAACTGGTACTTATAAAATATCGTAAATTTGTCATTTACGTTAACGTACAAATGTAATAATGATACAATCAATTGAAGTAAGGACTTTGTTGAGATTTTTAATGTTCGCATATTTAAAGTTGAAAGTTGTGTTTGAGCGGAATTTAATTGGATTTACGGAAGTGGCTATCATGAAATCGATAGAGAAATGATCTGAATTTACGAAATTCTTGGAACATTCGACGCGCGCGCCATGCTGCGGGGACTTCGTAAGAAGTAGATCAATTGTGTTTGTTCCGCATATAGGAAAATTTACCAACTGAGTGAGACTAGATTCGAGAACCATATTATAAAATAATTCGTATTCTGGTGCTACAGGTACTATATTTCTGCACCAATCAATGTCGGCGAGGTTAAAGTCTCCCACTACAACGACGGGCCATGAAACATTGCAAGCATGAGATATGAAGGAGTACAGCAAAGCATTTTGTTCCGAAGTGCAGTTGGATGGCGGTGTATGCACACGACTCGAGTTTTCACGGATAGAGATATGTCTACTGCTATACCTTCTACAACACGAAATAGTTCGGGGAAATTTAGCACCGGAGCATATTTAAAGACAA